>JAQFVV010000608.1:246355-336085 GCA_028023455.1 Epiperipatus broadwayi
CTCGTTAATAGGCATATTAAATTTTTTAGTATTTATTCTAAAATACTTTGATTAATATATATATATACTGTAATATGATAAAAATGATGATGATGGGAAGATAATCAACCTAATCTGAATAAAACATAGTCTGATCACTGGTCGCCATTTTGTAATGGACTATTGGTTATAATATGAGATGACAATATAAAAAAAACTTTACTATGCCTCAGAATTGAGATATCTTTCATAATAATATAAATAGTCTAAATGTGGAATGTCATTTTATAAAAGCCCCAAAGTTGATTTGTTATTTTATAATAATTGCTACTTGTACATAATCATCATCGGATAGATTGGGTAGCTACTTTGTCACAATAATAATAGATTTTCTATCTGACTATCTCTCTACATTTATTCAGTCAACATTTGACATAAAGAAATGCCCTTAAGATTTATATTCTTTATCACAGAGCAAAAACATGCATAAACAAATAGTAATTTTATTAGAACCTGTGTAAAATTATTTAGCTCAGTTATTGATCACATTAGGCAATAACAATATTCCCCATATATAATTATTTAACTTGTCCACTAAACTATCATAAAATACTAACAATCTCTATTAAAATCTAATTTATTCAGATTATACTTCAAACGAAATAAAGCAAATGAGATCATCACCTCAGATATCAACAAATCCATTCATGATTCCAAAGTAAACTACAATAAGCAGTGAAATCATACATCATTGCCCTAAACAATGATGCATGCTTAAGACATCTATTTGATTGATAATTGAATAAGACTAAATTTGAATCAATAAACAACTAAATTCCAACATACTTTACTGATCTAATATTATTTATAATAATACAAATTTATTTTAATATTTAATGACATTCTGTTAAAATCAACTAGTTTCTACATAATTATAATTACATTTTGAGAATGTTTTCTAAACTACACAATGTTTATAATGTTTAAATAAAATAAACCTTTACTCAGTTTTGTATCTATTTTAATAAAAAGTTAAATATAATATCAATATTTTATTCATACTTTACATTAGAACTCTATGCAATTATTGCTTAACTTATGTTTTAAAATGAAACACTCTACAAAAATTTGTTATCAATAAATGTATTAGATAATTTCGCATTTTATACTACCCAATCACATTATATAAAATATACTGTAGATTTCTATTGGATATTTACTGACTTATTCATCTACTTAAATCTCCAATCAATTGATTATAAAAATGGATTTTATAACAATTAAACTATATATGATGATAATTGGCAGTTATCCAAGCCAAAGATAATATTCAGTTCTCTACTATTTAATAAAATTTATGATCTCCACTTCAAAGAAATTTAAGAAGATAATTAAGACAGATTATTCTGATTAATGACAGAACAAAATCTGTTAAGATTTTATAACTGGACAAGATAAGCAAATAAATAATCAACTCTGAACTAATGAAATTATTTCTATTAGTAATTTTGACTTAGCTAAGTAAACAAATATTTAAATGCAGTAACAAATATAAAATTTATACTAATCAGATTTTTTTAAAAAGATTGTATAAAATATATACATATTTCTAATTCTATTTCACTTACCAAAATGGGTTTGATTTTGGATCAAATTTTAAGTACTAAAATTATCTTGCACATTCAAGAGAAATAATTAGACACATTCACCAGATTTTAAATCAACTCTAAATTTATTGGTTCATAATAAAAAATTATAACAGTAATAATAAAAATATAACATAGCAAACAATCGAGGTTTGCAAAAAACTAAAATCAATTTTTAAAAAATCTATATATATATGGAACTCCAAAAAAAAAAAAAGTGCTGCAAGACAATAATACTATATATATATATAAAACAGAAGTAGAGATTTTAAACACCCCCTACGATTTTAAATAGTATATATAATGACAAAAATAAATGTGATTAAATAAAAATTGATCTCCATTTATTCATTAACGTAATCTCTAAATAATTAAACAAACAATAAATAATCTGTTATATTTAAACTCTTTTCTATACAAATTTCTAAGTTAAATCTTAAACATGCAAAAAAAAAAGTAAATATTTGAAAACATCAGGTCATATTAACTGATATCATTAGATAAGAGCTTAAATAATAAAAAAAAATGAATCTCTCCGACCTTTTCATTGCATGAATTCTATCATACCCATATATATATTATTTACCTATGTTTTTAAAATGTAATGTAACCTCCCCTTTTCTTTTATATATATATCATACCACCTAAGTAAAAGTCTGTCCATTTTCATTCACTATCCATGGATCTATCATAGCTTCTGGTACTTTATTTCTGATCCTAAGGCATAGAGATGATTTTCCTTTAAGTAGAGAATATGAGAATAAGTGGTAAGTATTGCAAATTTGAATCCAAGTACTTTTGCATTTAAATTCTGATATTTTCTTTTAAGCATATAAATGTATCCAAGCATTTAAAATGAGATACTTATTCAATGCAAAATTACACATCTCTGGTTTTAATTTTCATTGACAATAATGTGCAAAGATAATTTCTTTAATGAGACAATCCAGTTATAATTAAGTAAACAATAAATACTAGCTTTTTTCTTTTCATTCTGAATTATAAAAGTGAAGTTTAAATTGCCTAATATCATGCATAAGTTGAGTAAATTGATCTTGTAAAATTTCTTGATTTGAAATATGACATCAATAGACATATAATAGTATTGACAGTTACAAATAGAATTAAACTTGGTTGGAGTGCTTTTGGTAGAAATAACTTGATACTGAAAGGAAATATGCCTATGTGTTTGAAAAGGAAGGTTTTTAATAAATGTGTTTTGCCAGTTCTTACTTATGGATCTGAGACTTGGGAACTTAATAGAAGAGCAATACAGAGACTTCAGACCACTCAAAGAAATATGGAGAGATGCATGTTGGGAGTAACAAGAAGAGATCGAAAATGCAATGTATGGGTAAGAGAACAAACAGGTGTTACTGACCTCATTGAAAAAATTAAAAGACTGGAGTTGGGCTGGACATATTGCTAGAAGAGAAGATAATAGATGGACAGTTGAAATTTTAAATTGGATTCCAAGAGATAGTAAAAGACCCAGAAAGAGACCACATGTGAGATGGATGAAATAAGAAAGTGTGCAAAGGTGATGTGGAGAAGAGAAGCCAAAGATAGGAAAAGATGGGTTGAACTTGGAGAGACCTTCATCCTGCAGTGGATTGATAATGGTTGGTGATGATATCCTTCACAAATAAATAAATGCAATTCTGGATTTTTGACCATGGAATATCTTTATATAGCTGGCCTGCAATACAATGCATTTGATGGGTTTTTCTTTTTTTCATGTTCTTGCCATTTTCTTTGGAATTCTATCAGTAAGCTGCCCCAATTGAATGGGCAGATAGTTTAAAAAAAATTATTCTTCCATGGGTTTTTAAACAATAAAATTTAATAAATTTTTAAAGACAAATCTAAAATGTCCAATTTAAAATGTCCATTATAGGCAATGACAAAATTACAAAAACTCAAATTACAGCATCTCTATTCTATTTATAAGATACTCTTGATAACATTATTGTTGCCACAATAACTGCTGAATATTGCTCAAATTTGACTCAAAGATGAGAAATTTGTTCAAGAAAATTTTGCCTCCAATTAGTAAGTGAAATGGAGATTTTTAAAAAAATTGGATACAGTGAAAATGAAATCCTGTTTTACAAGTTCAATATTATTTTTCAATTTTAAACCAAAATAAAGAATTCCTGTTATAATTCTAATACATTTTAATGGATATAAATATTTTTACATTTTTAATAATAATTTTTTATATGACTAATTTTTATGAACATATGTGAAACATAAAACATTTAATTTTATAATAGGTGTTGCTATGGTGATTGTAATAATATAAATTGAAATGTGTAATGCTTAATAATATTAATTTTCTTCAAGTGACTTTTTTATGATTCACTTAATTATTTTCAAAATCTATTTATTTATTCATCTGTTTATATTTTTCTCTGAAATTACTCATAATAGATTTATAAATTGATACTAATTGTTAATAATAAATAATAATGTTGTTTGAATAGTATAGTTTCCATAGTTCCCAGGTTAATATTATTACTTCAACACCTCCATCACCCATAGATCAAGTGAAATAAAAATTAAACAAGACCAACAAACTTCTTTATTTTTTAATGTGTAATACACCAATCTGATTACTTACAATATATATATATAATTTTTATTGATTTTATCAAGACATTTGACTCAATTTATTGAATAAGTCTATAGAATTCTTGACATTAATTTGGTTATTTATTAAAGCTTATTTAATTATATAGCTTCTACATGTTGAAATAAGAGGATGGCTATTACCATAAGTGAAAAATCTGAAACATTTGAAAAGAGAGCTGATGTTAGATAAAGATGTGCACTAGCTCAACATTACTTTTGATTTTTATATAATGAGTTTTTTATATATACAGTTGGTTTATTGAAGAATTTTTTGTTTTAATTGATTAACAGTGATAATAAAAACTTCACCTTTTGGATTCTAGATTTATAGTAGAATGTATTTTCTATTTTTAATACAACATTTAATAGCTTTCATTTAGTAGTTAATGTTCAAAAATTCACATTTTTATCAGCCATAAAAAAAGTCTTTAGAAAATTTTAACTTAAGTAATTATTACCTTGAAAAAATAAATGCTAATGTAAATATATGTTGTTAGCTTTTTAAGTAGAAAGGAATATTTAAATACTGAAATGCTGTTATAGATTCCAAATATAGTTATTGCTTTTAACACATTAAAAGGTAGGGTATAATTATACTATATTTAATTAGTTGTATATAGAGCTGTTGTTTTACCAAATTTATTGTATGGAAATGATATTTGGATATCCTATTGACATAATATTAAGACATTATAAAAGGTTTGATTAATTTACTACTGAAGAAGTTAAAAAAAGACATCACAAAATATTCCATAAACAGAATAAAGAAAAACATGTCCTATATGTAAACTTTTAATTTATTATTATTATTATTTTTCTCTCTCTTGAAATGACCATACTCAGTTCTAAATAGATTCTGCTTGTGATTAATATAAATACTTTATTTTTACAATTTAACTGCACAATTAGCCAATGCAGTGTAATACAATGGTAGAGTAATGACTCTAGGGTTAAAGGTTCAAGTGTTTAAGTTCCTCTGTCATATCTGATGCTTTAACATAACATGACTTATCTAGAGACTAATCATTTGATTACTGTTATTAAATTATTACTAGACACTTAATTTTATATATTTGTTTTATACCAGTAAATACTTTATTAACATTTTTGAACTTTGTCTGAAACTGAACCTCACCAAAAAACTGAAACATCTAATTTTATGAAATATTATCAACAGTCATCGTATAATTACAATTTTTGCTCAATTTTGAAGATTTTGATTTTATATAATTCTAGTCTTAAAAAAATCGCTAGAAATATATGAAGTTTAATATATATTAAGAGTTGTAGAGTAATTAGAGAGATTTTAAATTATATTAAAAATGAACTGTAAAATATTCAATTTTAAAATCGTACCTCAGCATATATAATTAATGATCACCAACTCCCAAAAATCCTTGTAAAGTTATAATAAATTATTTCACCTACTCTTTTTGTGAAACTATTTTACTTTACATAGATACAAATTATAAACAATATAAAAACTTTATAATTGTTGCTTATTTCTCTCTATATATAAAGGAACCTCATAATGGTTATCACTTCTGTCTGTTATGCCTTAGATTTAAATTCAGCATGGGTAAAATTTAGATATTTTTTTTTCAATTTAATGCCAGATTTAAGATTTATTCAAGATAATAGGGTTTTAGTTAATCTGTCTGACCATACAAATAAATGGATATATAACAGCAAAACAAAACAAGTCTAGAAAAATATTTTCATCATCTGATAATAATCTTCATTTTTACTTTCTAAGGGATTGTTGAAAGGACTTTACTCGTATGTATCTCGTATATGCTGTCGTTCGTTTTAAACATTCTGTACAATGCTTGCAAATGTGCTACAGATGTATTTTAATATTTTTTTTTACATATTAATTTTGCTACTGGTATGGTTTCAATTGTATTTTGTTATCTTAAAAAGTCTGCTAATTCTAAATTTGTTTGTATTTGTTTGTTCTTTAGTATCACACAGTTTTTTTACAAATCTTTTTTTTTAAATTCCACATAGTTATTTTATCGAATTACATCTTCTTCACTTAATTTTAAACAAAACAATTATTAAAACCAGTGGAGAAAATTATCGTCCATAAATTGAATCGAGATTAAAACGAATATTTAACGGTAAATTTGCATACTAATGATTTATGGATGACAACTCCCTCCCCTTTTATTACGATATGATTATGATACTATATAGTACTGAAAGTACTTGAATTATTTCGCATTTCAAACTCAAACCTGTTTAGTCACTAAATGTTTTAATATTTGCTTATTCATTACATTACCACAGCTTTACAGGCATTAATAATTTTTTTGTTTAAAATTACGTGTTCTCTCTTTAAATTATTTATAGAACAAGACGGAAAATATCGTGCTATGCTCAACATCTGTACCAACATTATGAAAAAACAAGAATGTCTTATTTCCGTAAGGCATTGTTTCCAATTTAATGTCTTTCCTAATTGCTGTCATATCAAAATTAAAACACTCAAAATTACATATTAGAATCGAGTATAAAAAAAACTTTACAGTGGATACAAAGCTGATAAAAGGAAAAGCCATATGACACATCACTTCTCAGTTCCCGCCTCTATTCACAAAGTGCAACAACATCGTTTCTGCATTAAAAAGGAAATTTTCTAAGAAATCCAACTCTTTAACCTATAAACAAAAGCAAATTTGCCCTAATCTCAATACTCCCCAAAACAGTCAATTTCTCAAACATCCAAATTCCTGATAACACTGCTAAAACTTTAAACTATGGTTCCAGGTTCGTTGGAGGTGACTGACACTTTTCTGAAATGGAAATTATAGCTAACTTCGGAATTAAAAATTTGAAGCCGACACTGAAAAAGAAACTATTTTTAAAAAAGTTTCGAACACTCTAAAATATCTCCCTCAAGTTAAAATCGTCAATGGTCTTGTAACATCAATTTTACTAGAAAGTTTATTACCCAGAAAAATCTTGTCTGTCTTAAGGAGGCTAGTTTTTTTTAATCTTCAAGAGTTTGATTTTAAAATCAGACAACAACTCACTCTCTATGTTTCATTGAAATCATAATTACAGTTTGAAGACCAGAAAGAATTGATTTCTTTCTTCAGTTTTGTAAAACGTCATAAGCACTTTTGGGCTACTATTACTTTTAAATATATCTTTCTGTTGCCATCACCTCTTGAATCTTTTCAAACATCAAATTACACAAGGATAATCTTTCACTTCATATTCTCCTTGATTTTGGTGGCTCTTGTTTTTGTTGTTAAATTCATCATTTCATGACCAATTGATGCCTTCGGCTTTAATGCATACAGCTTGAAATCCTCTTTGACTTCAAAGAAAAAATTTAAAATGTACCAATTACCACAGTTGTAAAATTGCTTTACTCAAATCAAAGAGACTTTGTTATTCACATTCAATATATCAACATTATAAATGTGCTATTGTAGCAAATCAATTACAATAACCTTAAAAAATGTTTATCAAGACTGAATTAGATCAGTGATGAAATCATCGCATCTATTAACAACAAAACATAAAAAAAACCATGGTTGGCTTATGGGGCTTCCTTTCAGTGAAGTCATATGTAACCTCTATCTTTCCTAGTTTGAAGGCTTAATCATCTCTAAATTTGAATGTCATCCTAATACTTGTTTATACTTTAGATATGTCAATGACATGTTCATATATGCTAATATCTTCAACCTCACTTACATGGACCATCCAGCCTGAAGATAACATTATATACAATTTAAAATTTTCCAACCTAAATATAACAAGAAAGAGTAACATATTTGGATTATAGAATAATTTTGAAACCTTTCAACATTAGAGGTACTACATACTTGAACTCCAATACTCTCTTTGCCCATAAATACACAGGCCTAAAAACCTTTCTTCAAAGAAACCTTAAGCTCTGCAAATTTGAGGTTGATCAGAAACAAAAGATTGAATTATTTATTAAAGACCTTATCAACATAAGATACAATCTTAAAAAATATTTACACAATTGTTATTATCTTTCACAATAAAATTTTTCACCCTACAATCACTTCTCCCAATAATAAAAAAATGTCTAGTATCCTGTATATCTTGAAAGTCAGTCACTAAAGTCAGTTACAAATAAGATAAAAAAATATTTGTTTAGATAAATACATTACTTTTCATTCACTTCTGTCTTTTAACAAACTTTAGAATAAACTCCCCCAAAAGGCCTAACATCAAATTGTTTATAAGATCAAGTGTTCTGATCTTATTAGTTTAAAACTACATTACAGGGAAATCCATGCCAACTTGGCACTAGACTTGCTCAACATAATTATCTGTATAACCATGCTAGGAATGAGTTGCTGTCTGGTCATAACTTTTGATCTTTTCCCAGCTGACATTATTTATTCAGAATAAGATGATTGAAAGTGAAAGGTTAAGAAGGTTTTGTCAATTGCCAAAGATGTCCATGTCATCACTAAAAAAGACTCCAGTACCCCTCTTTCTAAAAATGGTACTTTTAGCACCCTCACTTCTCATTAATATGCAAATTCACATTTAAATATTCATTTTGATCTCAATCCAATTTATTATTCAACACTTTACATTATTTAATAATGACAACTCCTCCCTTTTACTACGCTATGATTATGAGACTATATGGTATTGTACTTAGCTTCAAATAAATTCTTTAATATTTCAAACCCAAATCTGTCTACTTGTTAAATGTTTTAACATTTGCTTATTCATTTCCTTTACTTGTATATGAGTAGATAAAATAGCATTTAAATAACTTACCATAGAACAAAAACCTAGTGAAAAAACATTAACCACCAGATTATCGATTTCTAAGACATGGAAGATTTAGAAATTGTTCATTTTGATTATTCACTAGCTAAGTATGCTAGATACTATTGGTTGGCCATTTATCTAGATAAAAATATATGTGCTTGTTTGCATATAAAAAATAATTACAAATTTAACCAATTTCAGATTCTAAAAACTGATAATGTCCACCCTACATGTTCTTGTCACTGCAACTATTATTATTAGAAAATTATTCATCCAAATGAACATGAATGAGCTGCTCAAAAATACTCATAAGCTAGCATGATGAGTTCCTATTGATTTTTTACCTCTGAGTTTAGGACAAAGAACATGGTATTTCTGCTCAGTTGCCTGATAGTTCTTAATTAAAATATCAATTGAGTTCCTTTGAAGATAGGATAAATATGTATGTGGTTTTTTGTTTTCTAATAGATATTTACAATCATGACAGACAAAAATAAATTATGGTCCTTATTCCCAGGAGGCTATAAAGTCATTATCCAAGGCAGTGATTAATGTCTTGAACGTGGAGGGAAAGGAATATGAACTTTTTTTTTAATGATCAAATTAAGAAGAATTGATTAACTGGATTTTTATAAAATGATACAAAAACGAATTAATAGTAATATAAGAAAATATCTCTGTAAATTAATAAGGAAAATTATAGAAGTATAAAACAACATCTTGCTATGGAAAGAAAACTTATTTTTACAATAAGAAGAAAAGATGGAAACTATGGTATTACTAAAAAAAGAGATGACATCATAGACATCTATAAATAAGTATATAGTAATAAAGAGCAAGAAAACAAAATACTAAGTTATTAAATCTGAATTGCTCAGCATTTCAAATGAAAAAGTGACTCATACAGTTAAATCTATGAAGAAAAAAAAACTTTAGTTTTTGTTGATATTTTAAAAGAAACAGGTGAAGAAATAGAAAAAATATTGATAAGATTATAAACCAAATGTTTAAATAATAAAGATGCAATAAATAATTGGAATAATGCATTACTAATATTGATATGTAAGGGAATGGTGATAAAAAAGATAATATAAGTTACAGAATTACCAGTCTTCTATTAGTTCTATACAAAATTTTTACCTAAATAATTACAACTCCTTTACAAAAAAGTTTGGATTCCATCCAACTAAAAGAACAGAATGGATTTAAAAGTGTTTCAACTTAGTAGATTACTTCTAAGTATTATTAGAAATCATAGAAAAAAATCAATGAATATAAGTTTTCATTATGCTTTGGATTTGTAGATTATGAAAAGACACTTGATACTATAAGAAATTTTTACAGGAATTAAAGTATTGGATCTTTAAGATATAGACTTAGAATATTGTCATATTCTAAAGACTATAAAAATACAATAGCAATGATTAGATTACATAATGATACTAAGAAGATTAACACTGAAAACAGTGTAAGACTGGATGATTCCATATCTCCAAAACTTTTTACAGCAGTTTTACAACAAGTATTTTGAGAAAGTCAAAGGATTAAAAGTAAACGAACATTATTTAAATCATTAGATTTTACAGATGATACGATTATTGGTGCAGATAATGCTTTAGAGCTTCTGGAAATGTCATACAAATTATCAAATGAAAGTAAGAAAGTAGGATTTAAAGATAAATACTAAAACACTAAAGAAATATTCAATAATTTTCTCAGAATAAAGATTGATCATCATGAATTAGAAGAAATCAACAACTACAAATATCTTCTTCAAAAATACGGATAAAGACTTTAAACTATTCAATGAAGTATGGCGAGATATATGTTAGAAATAGTGAGAAAAGATCAAAAATGAAATACATGATTAAGACAACAAACAGTTATTACTGACATCATTGAAAGAATTATGAGATTAAAAATGAAGCTAAATTTGAGAATACTACCAAAAGTTGTGGTAATAAATGTTGAGTTAAAGTTTTAAAATGGATCCCAAGAGATTGTAAAAGATCTGGAAAGATTCACATGTGAGATGGATGAATAAGAAAGTTTTCTGAATGTTGTGGAGAAGAGAGGTTAGAGATTGAAAAACTGGATTAAACTTGGAGAGAACATTATCCTGCAACGGAACAAAAGTAGTTAAAAATGTTGATAAATAAAGTGACATTGTGTGTGCACACATCTTTGTGAAAGTTTTCAGATAACATTGGAAGTAATTCCCTGCATCAGTTTTATTTTTGATGTAGTAATGCTTAAATTTGAATGAATTTAAAACAACCACAGGATATTTTTTTTATTCGTATAAGATAATTACTTAATCATCCCATTCAAGTGAATAATTTGAGATATATATATATATATGTACCCATACACAGATTACCATTAATCTAAATGTCTTATTCTCAAGGTTTTTTTTGGATTTATGAATTGTTTAGGTTTTAGCAACACCTCTCCTCTCACATAAACTTAAATTCTACTGAAAATTTAAATATTTTAATTTTACCATTCGTAGTTTTTTGTGTGGGTATATGTAAGTTTGCATATAGTATATAAATTTATTATATTATCAACAAACATTATAACACCATAGAATATGCTTATAATGTATTTATATTAATAGGGGGTAATAAATAAATAAATGTTTAAACATAAAAACTTCCATTAGTTTAAATCTATTTATTCCGGCCAAGCATTTTCGATATTACCCAATATCACAATCATAGCTTTATAACTTAATTTAATTATTAATATTATCTGTATTTGTATATTGTTTGTCGGATTTACATAAATTAAACTTATTATTTTTTATTCAAATCTATGTAGATGTAAAGAGGCCATTTTTTAGATAGAGGGATGCTAGCTTCTTTTTTATTTAATGTATACTTGTCTTTGCCTATACTCCATGCCTCTTTAAACTTTCTTTTTCTGTCATATTTCTCAGTGCATACAATATTTACTTTAGAGAGCTCGAATTCGTGGTCTAACTGCAGCTCACGCTCTAAGAATATTGAGGAATATTCACTGCTTCTTTTTGCCCTGTTATATAAATAGTTGTTTGTATTTATATAAAAGGGCAAAAAGAAACAGCAAATACTCCTCAATATTCTTAGAGTATGAATTGCAGTCAGACCACGAATTCGATGTCTGAAATCAGATATTGTATGCATAGAGAGATGTCAGAAAAAGAAAGTTTAAAAAGGCATGGGCTATAGGCAAAGACAAGTTTGCAATCAGACCACGAATTCGATGTCTCTAAATCAGATATTGTATGCACAGAGAGATGTCAGAAAAAGAAAGTTTAAACAGGCATGGGCTATAGGCAAAGACAAGTAAAAAGAAAAAAGAAAATAGCACCCCTTTATTTTAAAAAATGGCCTTTCTAACAACATCTTCATAGATTTAAATAAACAATAAATTTAATTTATGCAAATGTGACACACAATATATAAATACAGATAGTATTAAATATTAGGTAAATTAAGTCATAAAGCTATGATTGTGATACTGGAAGAGTCGAAAGCTCTTAGCTAGAATAAAGAGATTTAAACCAATGAACGCTTTTTCTGTTTAAATTTTAAAATATTTATTTATTTATTATAATTAATACAGAAAAAGAGGTAAAAGTACTATTTATAGAATTATGTATTTATATTAGCATAAATTTTTTTTTTTATAAAATATTATTAATTAGAACACTAAATCAAAACATTTAATTATTTTAAAAGTGTTAAAATTAATGATGGTCTACAGTATATACGTATAATTTAAACTTTTCTCTATTTAAAGGGAGGGTGTAGCTGAAAGAATATAGAGCGTTTTTAAAATATATTTATATATGTGTGTAGTTAGTTACTTACTTGGGGATTAATCGTAGAAATTTTATTGCTGACTAGCCACTTTACCAAAAAAACAAGCAAAGCAAGTAAGATAATGAAATTAGTAGAAAGCTTGGGGCTAAAAATAAAATAATATTAGATGGTGGTGATAAAAATTTATTAATGGTTGTTGGGTAGAAATTAATAGAGCAAGTTTTTTTTAATTTTAAGACTTGTGTTCAGATAAGAATAGATAAAATATACCAGTAATAATTGCAATCGATAAATAGACCCTTATTAAGAATAGAATTAAGAGGAGACTTATAAATGTTTTGGGGGAGCATCTAAGAATAACTAAATACCCATTTACTCAAAATGCTAATCCTATTTAGCCCAGATATAAATCCCCAGGCATAAACCCTGCAGACGGATGTGATTCACACGATACCATGAGAACTTTATATATATATTAGAATTTTCCACTCAGATATTTTTATTGTTTGTTGACCCTAATATTGTTATGAATTACCGAATTAAATGTTACCCCCCCTTCCCACCGTGCCCTTCTAAATGATGACCATATCTATCAACTAGATGATCCCGATGTATTACTATCAATCATAAGTCTTTGGTAATGTCCTTTTACAAGTCCTGAAAGTACGATAGCTATTAAACTTGCAGTTAAAAGAATCCACGTCATCCAAAATGCATCTGAAATAATAATAATAATAATAAACAAATTAATAATACGGTGAGATAATTATATTTATAATGTTATAAAAATTTAGTTTTTTTTTAATCAAGACAGATATAGTATTATAATTTGTTTAATAACAGAAAATTAAATAAATAGTAAATTTATATTTCATCATTTTATCAGTACATTTATATAAATTACATTAACTTCGAAAGTCCTACCTGCTTTAGTGCAGTATTAGGTGTCAAACGCTGGAGTACACAATCCAGGTTTGATTCCAGTGCTGGCATTTTCGCAGCTCAAACTTATTATGAACTCTTGGGCAGTAAAGCCATTTGATTATTTATATATGTACAAACTAGTTTCTGGCTTGTAGCCTTCGTCAGGAAGGAGCCTTGGATCTGAGAGGGTTGCAACTAGATCTTAGGATCTAATGCAACCCTCCAGCAGCTACCTTTTATCTCTACTTAATTACAAAACTATGAGTCTTAAATTGAAAACACCACAATATTTTCAACCCAAGCTCAGTACCTTATGTAGTCTAAAATTGAATTCAGTTCAGCATCTATACATTTTGGTGTCTTTGGTTCTTTAATAACCATAGTCACCACTATCCTATTAGGCAGGATTGGTTTTAAGCCAATAAGTATCACATGATCATCATTGCTTATGCTTGCTTATAACTGTTATTAAAACATGCAAAACTCACTATACGTATTGCCATACACTGCAAGCTAGAGTAATCAATGGATTCCAGAAGGCTTGTGCATAAAATCCCCAATCTAGTGCCTACTCATCCAATATCCCCAGAATAATTTCTGGCTTGTGGCCTTCGTCAGTGAGGAGCCTTGGATCTGTGTGGCTATGGTTATTAAAGAATCAAAGACACCAAAAGTCTAGATTCTGAACTGAGTTCAGACCTATATGATTACATAAGCTACTGAGCTTGGATTGAAAATATTATGGTGTTTTCAATTTAAGACTCATAGTTTTGTAGTTAAGTAGAGATAAAAGGTGGCTGCTGGAGATTTGCATTAGATCCTAAGATTTAGGTGTAGTGCTCTCAGATCCAAGACTCTTCACTGATGAAGGCCACAAGTCAGAAACAAATCTGGAGATATTGGATGAATAGGCACTAGATGGGGATTTTATGCACAAGCCTTTTGGCATCCATTGATTACTCTAGCTTGCAGTGTGTGGCAATACGTATAGTGAGTTGTCTGTTTAATAACAGTTATAAGCAAGCATAAAAATGGTGATATGTGATGTTTATTGGCTCTTTTCAAAAATTGGATGACTTCTTTTTTAAAAAAGATTCATTTCTTAGACTGGCCAAACATATTACATCTAATTTGATATCAATTATGCATTAAATGGCTTTATAAGTATAACAATATTGTAATAGTCAAAGCAAACAACTAAAAGATAAAATAAAATAAAAATGTGCAATATTCATATTCAGAAATAGTCTAAGAATATTTTTAAATATAGCTACTTATATGCTTTTAGTTTTGTTACATAATATCAAGAATATTGTAAAACATGAAAAAAAAAATATTTTTTTTACTTTTTATATCATTTTTTTTTTTAGTTTTTAATGTATTGCAGTTTATGGATAATAAAAGAATAGCCAAAATAGTATTTAATTGGGTTATGAATAAAGGGCAGGCAACAAGATGGGTGAGAAAGATAATGTGATATGCAGAAGATTTAGATAAAGAATTTATGTCAGTATGCTTATACAAAAGGTGGGATGGTTGTGTTAGGTGAATTGTTGAGTGTTATAGTGTTAAGGAATGGAATAGAAGAATAGATGCATTAATAAAGAATAGGGAGTTGGAGAGATGGAGAGCTAATATGGAAAGTAAAAAGAATTTAAATATATATAGCAGTAAACAGAATATTGAGTATGAATTACTGATAATAGCAAGGAAAGTAGTTTACTGTTTAAGGCTTGAATGAGATCTTTAGCAACAAGGGAATATACACATAAATGGAAAAATATGGGTGATTTAGTCTGCAAGTTAAGGAAGGCATAGAAAATATTAGGCATCTTTTAATTGAATGTAAATGTCTGAAAGCAGAAAGGGTACAAATAATGAAATTGTGGAAGAATAAATATGAACAAAGTAATTATACAAAAAGCGGCTTATTGGTTTTTATCCTGAGTTTGGGAAAAGATAAGGGGGTTTTAGATATAAAGGTCATGGAGTTGACAAAGATTATGTTGTGGAAATGGGATGGAGCAGGATAGAGAATATGGGAAGGGGTGGGGAATGGAAAGGAAGCTCAAAGTGGCTAACAGGTTTCTCTGGACATAGTTGCTGAGAGATTCCTGACTCCGTATAAGGAGAAGTCATAGTGCGTCACATCACATTACATTATATAAAAGTAAAAATTCAAATTTTTCTCTACTATTTTTTGCTAACAATTTTGCAAACTGTAAAAAAAAAAATGCATTAGCATTGGGAATAAAGATATACGCAAAGTTTCACATAGAGTAGAAATTGGCAAGTAGGTGAATATTGAGTTCAAGATTTCTCATACATTAAAAAAAAAAAAAAATTAAGTTAAATAAAGAAGCACGTAATAAATTACAAGGAAACATTTTTGATCACAAAAAATGTCAATAACAGACTATAACAAGTTTTTTTGGTGTAACACAATGTTTGATACTAATAAAAGCATTTTTCCCTCTATGTTAGCGCCATCTACTGTGTGATATTGATAATGTTTTAAATATGTAATCAGTCAAATAATAGTACTGGCAATGTTAAAAAATATGAGATAGAGTATATTAACACTTACCATCATCTATTGAAGACCTTATTATCAAAAATATTGTGATGACAACACAAGAAGAAAAGTGCAAAACAGTACTTAATAATCCCTCGGAGATGGGATAGATTAACTCATTTTCCAGTTCCAAAAGCAAAGGTTTTATGGCACTTATAAATATGTTCTGGCTTATCACTGATATATATATCTGAACTGAAATTATATATATATGAAAATAAATTACTACAAAATAGTAATGTAGAAAAAAAAATGTTTTCAGGGGAATAAAATTATTTGTTATGCACTTGAGAATTGTCATTTAGTTTGAACCTAATATGTAACTGACATGTACAACTAATGTTTTGTTTTTTAAACTTTTTTTTCTCTACATTACTCTAATTATTAATAATTTATTCTACATACAAAAGTGTTTAAACTGAATTAAACTTTTATACCACCAGTTTAAACTTTTACAGTATGTAACTGGTAATAGATGTGAATATCTAGTTCAGATTCATCCATATTGTAACGGAATATAATATCCCGTCACATTATTTTAAAATTAAAATAAAAGACCATAAATAAAAATTGATTTATTAAAAAAAAAAAAAAAACAACTTAATTTAAAAACTGTTTAACGTATATATAGATCGCATGATGGACAACTTTAAAAACTTTTAAAAAATAAGAATATTTGAACGTAATGTTTTTTTTGTAAAAAGTAAAGATATAAAGATTGATATTTTAAAAATAGAAATAATGTTGATTTCTATAGTCTTAGAAAATGGAAATGATTGTCTTGTTAATTAAAGGATTGTTCAAAAGCAAACTACCTCGTGAGGCATGTAAAATAAATTAAATGGTCAGATAAGAGAATACAAAGGAATTAAATGACCAATCCAAACACGAAAATGACAGCACGGACCATAACTGAAACACGAATGGATTAGTGACGTCTTGCTCGTTGAATCTCAAGATCTAATGATAAGAGACTAATAAAAATATAAAAGCCAAATTATTATTATAATTGTTATCTTAGAGCTGACTATGAATAGATCGTTATAACTAGCTATATTGCAGATTTTCACGATGTGGAAGTCTGCAATAAATTTAATTTTCCGGACAACCAGCTGAGGCCTCTGGATGACAGTTCCTGACCAAATGCATGGCAAGTCGCAGTTTTATTTCAAAGAAGGACAAAATCTACGAAAGTGATCACGAAAATGGACTTCTCAATTATTAAATCCGTAAAGTATGAACTATTGTATCTATCTAATAACTTTCCTAAAATTGCAAGTAATTAATAACTGAAAATAAGAACTCTTATCTGACTTTAAAGAATGCAAATTCAATTATTTATATTTTTTTTTGAAGATGTTTAAGCAATCATTTCCAGTTCATTTTTTTTTTGTGTGTGTATTATGTTTTAACTAAAATGTATTAAATTTAAAGTTGGGTGTAGATAGCTGCATGGATAAAGATTAATAACTATGTTTAAATTCGTTTATGTTTAATTTAACAGATTTTAATTTCAGGCTATTTGTTTTGTGGTTGTGTCAGTGCTAGTGGAGAGATATATAGACGTTTATATTAATGTAATGTGAAGCGTGTTTAGCATACAGGGCAACGTGCCCAACTGAATGCATGACCCCAAAGAGGCAGTCATATCGTTGAATGGTCGCAGATGTATTTCCTGCACCATTGACCCCTCCTAGCTCTATGGACAGGGATTTATAAGACGGCAGAAAGACCGCTTTCCCCCATACGTAGCACTCTTTAAAAAAAATTTATATACATGATTCCTTAGTCAGACAGAGGCACTTTCCTGATCTAGACCTGGATCATTTCCTTCAAATAATATCATGCTGCCAGATGCACATTCCTGTGGCGTGATTTTATGCTAGCATCTTCGTATTGCATTGATTGCTACTATATATCTGGAAGCAGGCATTGGGTTGACTACAAACTTTTAGTCTGAGATTGAATGAATGTTTTGATAAGTTTTAAGTGAAAAAAAAAAAACTATGTAGACTATCTATGCTCGACATGCTAAAGTAAAATATAATTTAAATATCCATCTGTGCGATCTATTTAAAATAGTAATTTAAATTTTAAAAAAAATATATTAATGTTAAAAGCTAAAAATAAATTTAATCTTCAATTTTAAATGTGCGTTAATAAAAATCTATTTGTGTGTTAATTACTGGCAGTGGCTTCTTTTATTTTATTGTTCTAAATATTTAATATATACTTTGAGAAGAGAAGTCTATTGAAACTTATAAATGTTTTAAAATCTCTGCTACTCTATGAGCTAGTGACCTTGGGCAAACGATCGGAATCCAAATATATAAATTAAAATAAAATTATTTTTTTTAAAACTTAACATACCTGCCTATACTATATAAATTTTCTAGGTTCAAATGCCTAGTGGCGCCCTGTAGTGCAATTACGTGAAGTCTCCTCCCCCCGATCGTTAAAATATATATATGTATGTGTGTGCTTATTAATATTAACACTAAATTAATGTTTTAGCTGAATCACTGTTATTCATAAAGAAATATTTTTTTATATCATTTCAAAGGTAAAAAAGTAAAATATAAATTCATTAATACAGAAAGTTTAACATTTGACAAAGATAATTACTGAATGCTACAAGAAGAATTAAAATAGACATGGATGAGCAAGAATATAAAAATGTTAAAATATATAAAATATGAACTTATTTTAATGGCTTATCTGTTAAAATTATATCCCAGAGAAAAAAAATCATTTATATATGAATTCGTCAATTGATAGTTATTTGAATTTAGTGAGTATTTTCATTTCGTAGGAAATATAATAGCATAAAAGATCACATATATCTTTACGAATGAATAAAAATTGTTATAGTCTTTCTTTATGGAAATGCATTGAATAATTATTCCATTATAAAAGATAATTGTTGCCTTTAGTTTGCTGCTCATGGTCATTATAGTCGATGAATGATGTGGTTGGATAATCAGTAATTTTACATATATGAAATTGTCTTAGGAGCTATAATCTCTGAAGAATGTATTTTTAGAATATAGAGTTATTAGCATTCAAGTTTTTTAAGTATTCGAAAAAATTCACGAGTCTTCCTATTTATATTTTTATGGTTCATTATTGGTAAACAGATGAAAAAGATCATAAAGGAAATTTCCAAATATATTTTACTAGAGTTACAGGATTTTAAAGCTTTAATTTCACTCTGCATAAGACTAATTAATACATGTGGATGGCTACCATCAAAGAGATTAGTTAGAATTTTATTAGTCTTAATCATTAAGACATAGCATAAATTTAAAATTTATGCTATGTATTTGGGTAAAGTGATAGGTATTAAGATAGAAAAATAAATATATGTGATAACCCAATGATATGAATGATATAGCCAGAGAACATCTCTATATGATATAATTAAGTTTGAATTCAAAATTGGTGATATCCAATAAATGTCTTAGAATCCTCTATGTATCTGAAATTTATTATAGCTAATCATGCTGGATCATCATAAAATCTATTTATATAATGGAGTTCCTCAACATAGTATTGCAATCAATCATTGATGTCATGGTAAGAAAGGAAATGAATCCAAACAATTCACAAAAAGATTTTTAATCATTATATATATATCTGGTCTTGATCAATGAAACCAAACACTGTTGAAAAACATTTCAGCACTTCCACTATATAAGAATTATCAGACAACATTTGAAGCTAATTTGCATGGAAATGATTCCACATTTCAAATTTTTTTTACATCATAAATCCATAAAAAAATTCAAATCTAATATAACAATTTTTTGGGGCAGTTGAAATATTATTCACAGGAAGTTTAAAAAAGTTGTGATCTTCTAAATGCTGGTGTTCACAAAAATAATACTCTGGGTTTAAATCCATATAACAACTTATATTCAGGAACTGTCAGTGGCAATTGATAGCTTCCCAAGCAACTCCACTGCTAGAACACATCTGAAGCAAATTTACATGGAAATGACTTTATATTTCAATTTGTTTATTTATATATACATTATGTTTACCTTTTATTGAAACACAATTTTGGGTGATATCCACCCAATTATCTATCCTCACCTGTCTTTTTCTCTATCTCTCTCTCTCTTTATATATGTAAACAAAATATTATTTGGATACATCCATGAATAATTAATTGTATATATATAAAGCAATATTTCAATCAGGTCACACTAATCATCAATTCGGTAACAAATATAAAGTAATCGTAGAGATGCTGTAAACACTGATTTATAACAATAATGAATGTTCTATTAATAAAAAATAGATATAATAGTAAGAAAAAATTATTTAGATTAATGAGTTGTTTTTTTTTTAAATTTCCAAATAAAAGATAATTTGTTGATACAATTTGGGCTTTTAATAAGGATCCCAATGTTTTCTCTGATCTGACATCATTGGAGAATGTCACATCTGGATAATATACTTGGATTAGACAAATCAATACTATGACCTATATCTATAGCATGGAAAGATGGTGCTGCTGATGATGAATGTTTTTAACTATATTAATATTTTCATCTCATCTAGCATTGATGTAAGGATTACTCATACCTATGTAGGAAGCTTTACAAATGCTACATGGAATTTCATAATCTCCATGGGCTTCAAGAGGGATAGACTTTTTAGGCTTGGTTATAATGCTCTTAATTTTTGGTAAGTAGTATATGTTGTCTTTATATTATTATACC
The DNA here is from genome assembly GCA_028023455.1 of Epiperipatus broadwayi. Classification (NCBI taxonomy): domain Eukaryota; kingdom Metazoa; phylum Onychophora; class Udeonychophora; order Euonychophora; family Peripatidae; genus Epiperipatus; species Epiperipatus broadwayi. Next base: position 267,426 of record JAQFVV010000608.1, read on the forward strand.
TTAGAATACATCTAATATCATCAGTAGTTCCTTTTATATAAGGAATACAAACTCTAATAGTTGTAGTTATATTTGTCATTAAGAAAAGAAAAATAATATTTTATTTTTTTCAATTTTTAGAACATCTACACACCATGACACATGTACACACTATGACACATCTACATGCCATGACGCATTTTTAAAATCTTCATCACATCATCATCCAGCTCAAAATTTTTCTGTTACAAAAACTCTTTTCACTGAAGTGATTAGTCTTCTTTTGGATAAATCAAATCTTGAAGATTAAATAAATCATATAAGCAATGAAACAACATATCGAGCCTTAATTCAAACCCTAAACAATCAAAACAAAAACAAAAAAAAGAAACATTAGAGTTTATATTTCTTCTATAAAAAGAACTACAGATAATATTGGATGTATGCTAAGACATTTTAATATAAAGACAACATACCATTTACCAAAAAATTAATAAGCAAGCTTAAAGACTAAATCCCTTTTGAAGCCCATAGAGTTTATGAAATGCCATGTAACATTTGTAAAACATCCTATATAGGTTTTCTATAAATTTATAAAATAAAAATAAACCAAAAATCATCATCAAATTTTATATAACCATAAAAAATTATCAATTCAAACCCTACAACATTCTAAAACTTTAAACAGAGAAAGAATCAACAATTACATCTTTACTTTTTGGGTTGATAGAAAGTAATACACAATTTAAACTATTTAATATTTAATTTTTCTTAAAACAAATTATAATCATACATATACAATGTATGTGGAAATTATTTAATTTTTTATATTTCAAATATTAAACATTTTAACTTCTTTAAAACTAACCTATCTTATCAATTCTAATATTTTACTATATTTTTTTCTTTTCTTTAATTATAATTATTTAAAATACAATTAATTAAATAATTTATAATTATCTACAATCATATTATTTATTATTTAAAATTAAAGAATGAAGATTGTAATTTCATACAAAAATTTAATTTCTAAATATTAAAAAAAGAATATTAAATCTTCAAATTATTTTTTTTACAATTTTTTTTAAAAAAAATCTTTTAATCAGATACATCTTTTACAATTTTTTTTAAATATTTTTCACTTTGAACTTATAATTCAGAGTTAATTTCTTATCTCAAGATCTAAAAAGGAAGTCAAAATTTAAATTTACCTATTTAAAAAAAAAAAAAAAAAAAAGAAATAAATTATCTATTTTTTTTAAACAAAATCTGAAAAATTAAACTTTCAGTTGAAAAATAATTTAGTTGAAAATAAATTAGAGATCTATTAAAACAAATTTCCAAAAATACAAGTGATCTATTCTATTTTAAGTTAGCTAAAAATTATATAAAAAGCTGTCTTGAATTATTATAGGATTATTTTTATGATTCAGATTATTAAACTATCCAATTAATCTGAAAATATAAGAAATTCTCTAGAAAAATTATATGTATTCCCATCTTTGACCATCTGGGAAGCTGCACATCACATAGGAAAGAAAAGATGTCTAAAATAATATTTACACCTTTCAACTACCAGAGAAATAAGATGTTTTAATAGAAAAAAAGCATTCACCTCTTCAAAGAAGATGAATTAATCTACTGATAAATATTAATATCAATCCAATTAATTTTACAACAACTATTTTAAACTCAAGAAAATTTAAAATTAAAACAATCTTATTTCATCCACATGCTTGACAGGAAGAAAGAAAAATTAATATAATGATTTCCAAATTATCCACTAAACAAATAACCTCAATAGAGTCACCATCATCAAATAGTTATACACCTCAAGAAAGAGATTGTTCCCAGTAAGCAATGGTAGTGCAGAAATATAAACCTTATACAAGACAAGTTTGAACCCTTGGAAATTTGCCACAAACAAAAGACGGTAATATGACTTTTTATATCTATTTTCTTTATGATATCAGTCTTAAGAAACATTTTAGCAATAAATGGTATATTTTATTTAAAGAACCTTTAAGGACTATTCAGATCGATTAAAAACAAGAATGTCTTACTAATAATAACTTTGAGCTTCATAAATGATCTTGAATGTATGAAAATTATTTGTTTATTAATTTTACAGTTATGAAAAATATTAAGGTAAAACAATTTTTTTGGTATTATGATTTTATTTTAACTAATATATTATTATTTTGGTTTTAAATAATATTTTGTTATCATGGGATAAAACACGCACATACATAATGATATTTTATATGTGTATAATTGCGATTGAATGTGGAGTAACAAGTAGTGTTAGAATATTAGATTAGTTTGTTTCATTAAGTATAGCATTTCAGAGGTAGAAGAGAGGGGGAGAAAATAATTTAAAACTTTTTCTAAAATTGTTTTCAATTCTACTAAATTTTTTTATTCTATTTAATGTTAGATTTTTAAAGTAGTGGTAGTGACAAATAATATTTTTTTCTTAAAATACTTTTCTCATGGAGTAAAACTGGTCAATGTGAATCCAACTTAATACAAAATACATTTGAAGGGAAAGGGGGAAGAACTTAAAATTAATCTGAGGATTGTTATATAATCAATTATTATTATTATTATTATTATTATGTCAATTTTATATTTATCTAGAAATTTTTATGTATATGTTAGAAATGTAGTAATAAATATTAGTTTTTTTATTAAACGAGGATATATATTTCATTAAGTGTAGTCTTTGTTAAGTGTGATTATTCATCATCATCAATGGTTGAATATTAGTTATTTAAGATATAAGTAAATATGCTAAAATTAAGCAATAATTATGAATTTCTTTATAAAAATTAGTTTTTGTTTAGGCTTAGTCCTAGAGTGTAGTTGAAACCATTGTCATTATCGTTATTATTATCATCATCATCATCTCATCAATTTTAATTAATGAGCTGTTTAACTGTTTAAAGGCCATAAATAAATATTGATTTTATAATATTTAGTGATCTCTTAGTATTATTATAACCACATCCCATCATCTATTTCATGCAAGGATGAGTGAATTGCCATCCTAAGTTAGTTATGTATAATCTGAGCTAGTGAACTTATAAAAATATTGAAACACATTTGTTATGGTAAGATCTGAGAAAGATTTATGTCTAGTATACTCCACTTTGGTTTATAGATGTTTTACTTTTACCTAAATATTAGTGCATATAGTGATATGGCTCAAAAAGCAAAATCTCCCATTTTATTAGAAATAAAATACCAAGAAGGGATTCAAACCCGGTACATGTGAAAGGTTATCAGATATAACCGTGTCTAGATTCAGATAATCTAGTGGCGCCCTGCTAGACCATATTCACTTAGTATTTGTTTAAACAGGCACTTAACATCAAACCAAGAAAGGAAAGTGGATAAAACCTACAGTCTGTATACCTGAGTTATATTTTATTGAAATTACTAGTGTACTCACTTCACATGATTTCATATACCTGAGTTATAATACTGGTTATTAACAATTTCCCCATAATTCTTGATATTTGGACTCCTTTACTCAGATATAATAATATCTTTTGATCATCATTTAATTTATGATTATTTCTTATATATTGTAGACAACTCAGGTATGGTAATATCTTTTGAACTCTTTAATTATGTTACAATAGATATGAGTAATCATTACATCAATGCTAGAAGAGATGAACATATTAATGCAGTTAAAAGATACTTATCATCATCAGCATTATCTCTCCATACTATGGATACAGTCATAATACTGATTTTTCCAATATGAGAATACTATCCAGATGTGACATTCTCCAGCAACATGAGATAAGAGAAGCCATGAGATCTTTAAAAGGCCAGATTGTATCAACAAATATGATGATACATGCAAATTACTTTCTATTTGGATTTTTTTTTTTAAAAAAACTCACTAATCTAAATAATTTCTTATAATTTTTATTTCTATTTTCTATTAATAGAACATTCATTATTGTTATAAATCAGTGTTTATAGTGTCTCTATATTATTTTATATTTGTTACCCAGTTAATGAAAAGTGTGACCTGGTCAAAATGTTGGTTTATATTGTAACAGGATATATATATATGTTACATTTAAATTTTAGTACTTAAATTTTTTGTTGGAAATATCTAATAATGAATTAAAAGCACAGATGTCCGAAATGCACAAATAATGAGTTATTAATTTATTAATAAGTTTAATTTAAATATTGAAATAAAATAAGCTTAAAAAATATAGAATCGAAGCAAAGATTCTAATCTTTTAATAAATATAATAAAATCTTTTAATTTTAAAAATAACGAAGAGAGTTTTTAATACAAATAAGATTACAAACAGATCCTTAGGGCAAAATGACCATTAAAAAGATGATTACGAAATAGATGAGTCGAGAAATAAAAACAAAAGGCTTGCTTTTCCCACCCAAGATATACAGAGACCACAGAGGAAAATCTACTGAATGTCTGATGGATCTGCACATTCCTAGATAAGATGCCTCAGGAATCTAAAAGGAAAATTCAAAAGAAATAATGGGGATTAAAAGATTAGAATTTTAAATTCGTTTGTCATTACTGAAAAGTAAAAAAAAATTTTTTTTAAAGTTATTGTCGCTGTTACCAAAAAAATGTAATCTGTTTAATCGCGCTCCCCTCAGACCGGCTGGCCAAAGACAGCTTTCATCTCCATGATCCCAGGATTGAACCACTGGTAACATCTTCAGAAATCATTGTAAAGCTTCATAAATCATCATCGTCCACAAGAAATGGCTCTTGCATAAACTCAGAACTTTGATGCGAAGGAACGAGCCCAGAGAAAGGAAAGTATAAATTATAAATGACAAAAATGAAATATAAACTCTCTTTAATTTAAAATCTTTGAACTTTATTTTTTTAAAGAAGATAGACTTTCTCTCCTGATGAAATTTGAACTTTATTTTATAAACTTTGCCATTTTAAAAGTCTTATCTAAAAGTTGAACGTAACTTGTCTTAAAATATGCATTATATTTTTTATTTATGCTTAGTATAAGATCTGCTTGTAATAGGGCAGGAGTTTGCGATTGCAAACAAATTTAAAGATAAAATCAAAACATTATTTGTGCATTATTGAATTTTAAAAATAGGTCATATGCTTTATTTGATTTTAAACGAAGTTAGATACATATGTGATCTTAAAAATAAGTTAATACCTGAAACTAAATATTTTTTTTTGAAGAATTAAATTAGTAAATTGACTTAAATATAAGTTGGGCATAGATGGCTGCTTAGACTCATTTAAGTATATGTTAGTTTGAAGGGGTTTTGATTTCAGACTATTTGTTTCATAGTTGTGTCAATGTTGGTGAAAGGATATATATGGATATTTATATCAATGTAATGTGAAGTGTGTTAGCATTTAGGGCAATGTGCCCAACTGAATGCATGACCCTAAAGGAGTAATCATGGTGTTGAAATGGACATGGAGTACTTCCCACAACCTTGACCCCTTTCAGCTCTATGGATAGGGACTATAAGTTGGCAAGATAGACTGCTCTCCCATCCATATGCAGTGTTTTCTCTTTATTATTTTATATGCATGTTTCCTTTGCTAGACAGATGTACATTCTTATACTGGATGAAGGTCATGTTCTTCAAATAATATCATGCTGTCAGATACACATTCATGTCAGCGTGGTTCTGTGCTAACATGTTCACATTGCATTGGTTGCGGATATATATCGGGAAGCGAACATTGGTGTGGCTGCGGATTTTTAGCCTGGAGTCAAATGTTTTGAAAATCTTTTTTAGTGGTGGCCTATCTATGCTCAACATTCTAAGAATAAAATTAAAGTAAAATAAATAAATAATAATAATGAAACATAAAGGACTATTTTTTTTATAGTAATTATTTTTTAAGTTTGTTTATTGTCACCTATATATACGTGAATAAAACCTTTTGTGTTATTAATACTGGCAGTGATCTAGTTTTTTTTTTTTTTAATCTTTATTAAAAATATATTTTAACAAATATGTTTTAAACCTCTGCTACTCCATGAGCTAGTGACTAGGACTGACGATCGATATAAAATAAAAATTGGATCTTTAACAGTGCGTATCTGCCTACTATATAAATTTTCCAGGTTCCATTAGCCTGGTGGCACCCTGTATGGCTGATATGGTAAGACTCAAACTTCCAATACACCCCAACCATTACAATAAATATATTTTAATAATTATGCACAGATCTATCCAGTATTATTTCATTTATCTCCATGAAGATCTATGATTCAATATATATAAATTCTCACTGAATTGAGTATATAAACATATTCACTTCAGTGAGAAAGTATATAAGTAAGACAACATAATAGTTTTAAAAGGAATAACCATCAAGTGAAATATATATATATAATAATAATAACCTTTAAAGTTTAATAACTGTTTTTAAAGTTAATTCTATAGATCTTTTGTCTATAGAGAATACCTTAACAACAGATTATAGATTCTATTGGTTTTTAAACTTTGTGTTTATCATGTGAATTACTTTTGTAAACCAGTTAGCCATCGCTGATTTATGGTTAAATATATAGATATATACATATTCAATTTTAAAAATTATTCCACTAAAACAAATATCAGTTTAGCAAAAAACTAAGAGTTTAAATATTTGAGAAATTACCTTTTGAAAATGTGATTACATGGCTATTTATAAGATTAAACCAAATACAGGATATAAAGATACCAAACTCCAATATCAGAATTACCAATTTCAGCGACCAATGAAAACGATCTACACACCTATATATATATATATGTAATTATATATAATCATATTACATATATAATAAGTACAACATATTGACAAATATTACCATGATAAAATCAGTGTAATGAAAATGGCAGTAATTTTACCATAAAATCCTATCCATCCTGCTTGATTCTGAAAGATATTAGAAAAAACTCTTAATATTTTTATAGAATAATATAATATGAATAATAAAACTACTATGATGAAAATAACATTGCATTACAAAATCAGACTTAATAAATAACAATAAATATAAAACTACCATAATTTTTTACTTTTAAAAAGATTTAGGAAAAAGTAAACTGTCTTAAATAACTTTCTTCTAATTCATGACTGCGTTTATTCTCAAGGGTAAATGAAATAAATATTAGGTGAATCACTGGACCCCAAAAAGAAATGTCAGCTTCTTGTGGCCTGTATCTATAAAATTTTCATTGGGAGCAGTCTAATTTTAAGAATAGGATATTTAGTTCATTAACAGGAATATTATTGGCAATAAATACTTTCCACATTTTTTCTCTTCTATGAAAATCATTTTCAAAAACCTTTAAATTTCCATGGATTTTAACAAATATACAAAATGCTTGAAGTGGGTTTTAAAACATTATTTTCTAAATGTTACTTATTCTCTATCCTACTTAATCAATTAGTAATTAATTTTGAGAGACTACTCAGAACAGAGATATAAGTTTTCAGTAAAAAAGATACTCCTACCAATTGCTTTTTTAACACGTACTTACATCTATGACACTTATTTTGAAGTATTACAAAAGAAATATGATTTCAATGAGAAAATAGTCGGTCAGAATGATATATAATATCTGAATTATAGAGTTTCAATTTGTGACGCATTCAGAAATTCACTGATAGCAGCAAATTATAATATGCATTTCTAAAACACATATATTTGAAGATGATCTGCATATAAAGAGTTGAAACTTCGGAATTAAAAATATGTAAACATAAAATTTTATTGTTTTTAATAATAGGTATAATAGGATGTAGACAGAAGTGTGAGAGAAATTAATGAGATTTATTGATAAGTTTTTATACATATCCTGGAAATAAATGTTAAAAATATATATGTGTAACACATGTTCAAACAAATTTCTGTTCATATTGTACGCACTGTTAACAAATATTAAAGCATAGAATTTGTTTATATATATATTTAATTGTATTTACTTGAAAATACTGATGGAGTTGTGCATTAATGGTTTTATATATCACTGTATTTCAATGCAATCTGTATATGTTATGGATGTTGACGTATAAAATGTTAGAAACTGCCAACTAAAATTATTTAATATTTATTCTTCTTAAGATTATTTATATTCATGAAGAAAAAAATACAAAAAAAAACTTGATTTTTTTTTTTTTTTGTTGTTGTTGTTATTCTGATAATTTATTTATTCGTTTATTTTTTAAACTAAAAATATATATTATCTAATTGGATGGCTAGTTAGGTTGGCTATGGATCAATTGTCTGGAGGAAAAAATATCTTAAGATTTCTCAAAAAATTTCAACTATCTGAATTTTTTTCCAAATACAAATTATTTAATTGCAATGGAGCCATGATTACTGCTATATTTTGTTTCAAGCCCCCCATCCCCAGTACCCCATACGTCACATTTAATAACTCATGTTATGTTGATAACCTTTGTTTAGAATAGTATTGTTTATTGAATTGCAAGTATACATTACTTTTTAACTCATGCACACACTCACATGATAGATAGATAGATAGATAGATAGATAGGTAGATAGACATAGATAGATAGATAGATAGATAGATAGATAGATAGATAGATAGATAGATAGATAGATAGATAGATAGATAGATAGATAGATAGATAGATAGATAGATAGATAGATAGATAGATAGATGTAGGTATGTAGGTAGGTAGGTAGGTAGGTAGATAGATAGATAGATAGATAGATAGATAGATAGATAGATAGATAGATAGATAGATAGATAGATAGATAGGCTAGTGATAATATCTAGCTTAATAAATGACTTGTAAAACTTATTAATATATTTTCATAAAATACTTTGTATCAAAATTATGAGTGCAGAAAATTTGAAACTTGTCAATTAAACTCTAGTAATTTCTTATCCATAAATATACTGAACAAATAATGAAGATATTTGTAATTGTGATCTGAGCCAGCTGATGAGTGCTGATTCAGCGTGCAACTTGGGGATCATTTCACATGTCTTTGATTATATGTTTCAGTAAAGTATGATGAAATAGGAAGTTTGAAAAATATTTAAATACACATTATATAAAGTTAAACTTAAGTACTTTTAACAAAAAAAAAAATAAAGTTAAAATGTAGCATGTGCTATGTGTATTATTTGGAAATACTGTATATATTTCTAGGATATCTATAATGTGAGAGGGTGGTCTGATTTCTAGGCTGATGGATGGTTGTGATAGGATTGAGCTAAGGTGAAATGTGCACTAAGATAAGAATATAATTTGATTATATATAATAATGTTTCCATACTCTGTCACTCTAAATATTAATGTAAATAATATTCATACAGAGTTTAACTATAAAATTTTAAAAAAATTTATTGTACCAAGTATACTTTCAATGTTTTCATGTCATATCCATGATAAGACTGCTGAGAACATTAATGTTTTGCTGATTTGGAAACTATTACATTTTTGTTTCATTATATATTCATTTTGTATAATGAACCATACCTTTTATTTTGTTTTGTGATTGTTTCTCTCTTTGCATACAACTCTAACAGTACAGATCAAGCTATGGCCATGTTCACTTTCATAATTACGAAAGGTGAATGAATTAGATGCTTCAGGTTTAATCTTAGATTAATACATTAATAAGTGTTGAGTCATTTTGGTTCTAAGATTTGCCCTGGTTTCTCCATAATATACATAAAGACAGTTTTTTTGGCTGCAGTTTACAACATAGATCACATTGGGCTAGTCCAGTCTTAAAATTGTATTCTTTGTATTGTTAGTTATCTTGTTTAAATTTGTGGGAATTCTGAATTCAATGTTAAATTTGACTGAGCATATTTGTGCTATTTTATTAGCTGTATATGATAAACAAAGCAAAACTCTCCACACAGTAGTGCCACCCTATGCCAACCAGAGTAATCAATGAATGCCAGAAGGCTTGTGCATAAAATCCTTATCTAATGTCTACTCATCCAATATTCCCAGACTAGTTTCTGGCTTGTGGCCATCGTCAGTGAGGAGCTTTGGATCTGAAAGCACTGCACCTACATCTTAGGATCTAATGCAACCCTCCAGCACCCACCTTTTATCTCTACTTAACTACAAAACTATGAGAATAAAATTGAAAACACAAAAAATATTTTCAATCTAAGCTCAATAGCTTATATAGTCATATGGGTCTGAACCCAGTTCAGCACCTATATACATTTTGGTGTCTTTGGCTCTTTACAACCATAGCCACCATTATCCTATTAGGCAGGATTGGTGTTAAACCATTAAGCATCACATGATCACTATCTCTTATCATCATCATCAACCATTATCAATCCACTACAGGATGAAGGTCTCTCCAAGTTTAATCCATCTTCTCCGATCTTTAGCTTCTCTTCTCCAAAACACCCCTGCACATTTTCTTATTTCATCCATCCATCTCACATGTGGTCTCTTTCTGGGTCTTTACAATCTCTTGGAATCCAGTTTAAAATTTCAATTGTCCATCTATTATTATCTCTTCTAGCAATATGTCCAGCCCAACTCCATTTCAATCTTTTAATTTTTTCAATAAGGTCAGTAACACCTGTTTGTTGTCTTACCCATACATTGCGTTTTCGATCTCTTCTTGTTACTCCCAACATATATCTCTCCATACTCCTTTGAGTGGTCTGAAGTCTCTGTATTGCTCTTCTATTAAGTGTCCAAGTCTCAGATCCATAAGTAAGAACTGGTAAAACACATTTGTTAAAAACCATCCTTTTAAACACATAGGCATATTTCCTTTTAGTATCAAGTTATTTCTACCAAAAGCACTCCAACCAAGTTTAATTCTATGATTAATTTCCTCCATTATGTTTTCATCTGTATTAATAATCTGACCAAGGTATTTGTAACTGTTAACTTCTAATTCTTCATAATCAATCTTTATTTTCATATTTTGAGCAAATCGATTAAACATTACTTTCGTCTTTTTAACATTTATCTTTAGTCCTACTTTTCTACTTTCATCTGCTAACTGCTGCAACATTTCCTGCAGCTCTGAAGCATTATTTGCAAAAACAACTACATCATCTGCAAAATCTAAATGACTTAAATACTCTCCATTTACTTTCACTCCTTTAGTTTCCCATTTTAATCCACAAAATACTTCTTGCAGCACTGCTGTAAAGAGTTTTGGAGATATGGAGTCACCTTGTCTTACACCTTTCTCAATGTTGATTTTTCCAGTATCATTATGTAATCTAATTGTTGCTGTTGCATTTTTATAAATATTCTTTAAAATATGACAATATCCTGGATCTATACCTTGATGATCCAATGCTTTAATCACTGAAGAAATGTGTATAGAATCGAATGCCTTTTCATAATCTACAAATCCAAAACATAATGACAACTCATATTCGTTTGTCCTTTCTATGACTTCTCTCAATACCTGGATATGATCTATTGTACTAAAACCACTTTTAAATCCAGCTTGTTCTCTTGGTTGGTGGAAATCCAAAGTTCTCTGTAGACGAGTTGTAATTATCTTGGTAAAAATTTTATATAAAACTGATAAAAGGCTGATAGGTCTGTAATTTCTAATATCTTCTTTATCACCTTTTTTAAATATTAATATTATTACTGCATTCTTCCAATCATCCGGTACATCTTTATCATTTAGACATTTGGTCTATAACTTTGCTAAAATTGTTTCTATTTCTTCACCTGCTTCTTTTAATATATCAATTATATAATTCCATCATTTCCTGGAGCTTTTCCTTTCTTCATACACTTGATTGCATGTCTCACTTCTTCATTTAAAATTCTGGGCAATTTGGAAGATGTAATAGATATAGGAGGTACTTGTTCTTTATTACTATATAATTCTTGATAAAAATCTTTTACCAATTTCATGATGTCATTTCTCTTTTTAGTAATAATTCCATCTTTTTTCTTATTGCAGATATAAATTTCCTACCAATACCAAAATGTTGTTTAATATTTTTGAGACTTTTATTTTCTTCTACAGCTTTCCTTGCTATTTCACAGTTATACTTTCTTATATCATTTTCAACTCTTTTCCGTACCATTTTACAAAATTCGAGATATTCAATTCTTTTTAATACATCATTTTTGTATATCCTCATATTCCTTCTTTTCTTCATAAATTCTCTAGTCTCAGTAGAAATTTTATTAGTCAATTGCTGCTTTTTTCTACCAGCTATGTTTGTTGCATTTTTTAAAAGTGTATCAGTTATTTTCATATTAATTTCATTCAAATCTGAATCATGTTCAAAATCTCCTAACACTTAAAACCTATTTGTAAGTTCTAATTTAAATTCATTATAATTGTTTATAAACAAAGCAAAACTCTCCACAGGGTGGCACTACTGTATGGAGAGTTTTGCTTTGTTTATAAACAATTATGTGCTAGTATAAGAGATAGTGATCATGTGATGCTGTATATGACACATATTGCAAAGCAATACAGCTTTTATTATTTCTATCATTGCCCATTTTATTAATTATTTTGGTTTTTAATAGATATTTTTATATGTACAATATACATATATAAATCAAGATTATAGTATAAATTAAAATTTTTAAGCAACATTATTAACATAGTTATTAATAATCAATTGAGAGGAGACCGTGATATATATTTTATTAAATATGTATTCATTCATTCACTGAAAAAGAAAAAAAAACTTACTGTATCATATTTTTATTTCTTATATAAAATAAATAGTGAAATGTTTAATGTTCATCACAATTAGATACCCTTCAAAGTAGTATTCTTTTTTATCAAAACTTTTTTGACTTATAGGAACATAATAATAATCTCATTATCAAAAACTATAATCTCTCTAATCGTTTTGATATTTTTAGTCAGTATCAACTTTAAATGTATTCTTAACACTTCAAAAACATTTTATTATCCAAAATACTAACCATAGAATTTGAAAATGATAATAAAAGAAGAATAAAATTTATATGTTTTTAATATAAAGATTAATAAACATAATGCATATGGCTCTGTAAAATTTATTTACAAATTTCACTTTTTTAAAAATATGATTGCATATGGTATTCCAAGATGGAAAAATGGCTGCTTGCGTATTGTAAAATGTATTAAATTTACAAGTTTTAATGTGCTTTTGTTTGTTTATATTTTTTTGGATGTACTTTGATTTAGCATAGCTCACAGCTTCACTGTATGGATGCTTTAAATAAAGGTTTTATTTTAAAATGTTTTAATATACATCAGAATTGGAAATAGATTATTGGATATTACAATTTTAAAATGTCATTTAAACAAGTTTGCAAATTATAAATGAAATATAAAAGTTTATATGTGGGTGAATAACTCTTAGTATTTTAAATGAAATTTGAACAATATAAATATATGACAGACTCTATGGTATAGTGGTTAGGATATTTGTCTAGTAGTTAGTGTATTTATTTATCCTATAAATATCCTAGGATTTAAATACATACAGGATGAAAGTTTGAAAAAAAATTTAGGCTGCAAATGGGCATAGGATTTTCGTTTCGGGTACCTATATAATACTCATTGGTATATGGGTCTAGAAACAATAATGGAAGTCTAATAAAAATTTCACATCCTGCCAAATGGCAAACCTGGTGAGTAATGGGTCATATTGATCTATAATATGATTTATGTACACCCATAGGCTTATATATAATGTATATATAAATTATAATGTAGCCAGAAATTGCTAAGAATATTTATTATTAAATTGCATTTAATCTCAACCAAACAGAATTGTGTCTAACATTATTGGAAATAAAGAATGAAAATTATATCTTAGTCTCATTTAAACATGGCATAAATCATTCCAATATTACAATTATATATGTAGATAATAGAAAAACAATCTCTTTTTTAAAAAACCCTATAATCTTAATCAAATATCAGTTTAAAAAATATAAATATTAAATAGGCATAATTTACAGGAAGTTAATTTACTTCTATTTGAATTTCATATAAATTAAGGTATGCTATTTTACATATGTGTGTAATTGTTTTGAATTATAAAAATGGTATCATTATAATAATGGGTAATTTATTAATATATGTATACATAAAGACACAGTACTTTAAAATTAAGTTTAAAAACCTGACATTTTACTATTAAATATATTCCCCCCCCCCTTTTTTTTTTTTTTTACTTATTTTTAATGCTATTGACTCTTTGATTAATCACAGTTCATTTTATGCAACAACCAAGTTTCCTTCATTTTTCTCTTTCCAACGTTTCTTTCTTAACAAACTACTTTAACAATATGTGATTTAAACCTATGACCTTTCATAATTATAAAATAGTGGAGTTTTAGTAAAAAATAATTTTACAAAGATGTCAATATTATATAATCAGCATATGGATTCTATTCAGATAGAAAGGGAAAAATCGAGGCACTTTGACTTTTGCAAAAAATAAATAGAAAAGAAATTAGAAAGCCAATATCATTCAAATAAATAAGTAAATAGAGTGTTTTAAAATTTTAGTTAATAATAAAATTTTATTGAGTTGATAATCATAAATATAAAACTAATACATTGAAAGTATATTAGATTTCTTAAATCAATATTAAAATATATAATCTGTTATTATGTTTTTATATTATATAATAATGATAGAGGTTCAATCTATTATATATTTTACAAATATGCAATACAGAGAGCGTACCAATAGCTCAAACAAGATCTTAATTAATAAGTGCGGTATGAGAAAATATTTAAAATCTCTATCCATATAGCTATTTAAATTAGATAGCTGGATTTAAAGACATTTTCATGTCTGAAAATTTCAGAGTTTCTACTTAAATATTTGAGTGGATATTTTAGGTCTAGTGTCCAAATATTCTAGCTCTCCATTGACGTGAGCCATAAGCTCGAAAACAGTTGGTCTGGAGATGAGAGTGGATAGAGATTTTAAATATTTTCTCATACCAAATATTAATTAAGAGCTTGTTTGAGCTATTGGTACGCTCTCTGTATTACATTTTTGTAATTACAAGCTTATTAAAAGTAATGTCACGTTATATATGACTTGCTTTTTTGATTATTATATTACAAATAAAATGTCTGTTAATTAAAAAACTATTGTAATAACAATAATAAATATACTGATAATTAACAATTATATATATAATCTTTTGGTTAATTCCTCAACCCTCTCCAACTGCTGTTAAAATGGCAGTTGAGGAGGGTTGAGGAATTAACCAAAAGTATTTCTGCAGATTGAAAAGACTATATATAATAGTTAGTTACTGTTATATTTATTATTCTTATTGTTATTACATATATATTAGTATGCATGTAGCTATGAGTAATAAATTGTCAAATATGCCTGATAAATATTTGTAATCAATCAAATATTTCAGATTTGTGATGAACTCATTAAAAATGTTAAACTTGTACTTGAATCATCATGGATTTATTAAGCCTGGAGAAATGGGTTTCAAATCTAAAAGATTTGATTGTTTATAAATTTACGTATACTGTATACATAAATTGTAACAATATAATCTCATGTCTCTTTTAATTTTTTTTATTTCTATTGTTTGTTTCATCATGTCACTACAATTTTCTTCTTTCACATGTACATCAGCATTATCTTTCACAAAATTTCATTCCTTCATTTGACCCAATAAATCTCATATTATATTTACTAATAGTGATGCCATCAATAAAAATATTGAAGTTCTTTGATAATCCCTTTATTTTAACTGTCTATACCTTACACTTTTAATGATAGAACAAGAAAAACTAACTATCAACTGAATTCTCTGTTATCATTTTTTAAATAGCAACAGTGTGCATTTTACATTTAATAAATAACAAATATAAATATTGACTACCAGAAATTGCATCTCCCATTAAATAGTAAAACTAGGTATTTTACTTGTAGTACATGAATAAATGGAATAAAAAACCATGAATTAAACCTTGGATATCTACATTTTATTGACAAGTTCAGGCATTTATCATCTGTTACCCTATCAATATTTGCAAACTTTCTCCTATGCATGTAAAATCACAAGTAATCTACCCATACCTAATATATTTTAGTCTAACAACTCTTCCATATAAAAACAATGCACTTAGATCCATTTACATATAAATTTATTTCACATACAATAAAGAATCTCCATGGAAACATAGTTTTACTCCCAATTCATCAGCATGTTTATTGTGACCATCAACCTATTAAAGAATATATTAAATTCCCTATTAAGTCATCAAATTTATTTATTCCCTTTCACATTGCACATCCACTTCTAATATTCTGTTAACTTATAAAATATCAATTCTATTAATATAAATTTCAAATGCATGCTCTTCCTTTCATGAGCATCTTTTTATAAAATCTATCCTTTCAAAAGTTGAGAAGTCAAAAATTATAACTATATGCTTCTATGATACATTCTATTCAAAGTATAAGCTTATCAAGATACCTAATTTGGGAAAGTCAAGTTTACCTACTGAGGCCTCTACAATTGAGCTGACAAAATTTGTAAAGATATAAAAGTATGATACTCTTCTCTCTTATAATGTAAGTTTAATCTATGCCCCATATGTTGAGAAGCCAAAAATTGTAATGGTATAAATCAAATGTATCAACTGAGGCATTGAAAGCATATTCTAACCTGCAAAAATTTGTAAGTTAATAATAATGAGTGTCATACAAGCTAGATATTTTATTTACAACAATATGGATGTCATTTCTCTGACCAGTTACAAAGGCCTTATGACCTATGCAAGTATCTTAAAACAAAAGTAACATGATGAATAGATGCAACATCTATCAATGACAGATTTTGCAGTAGAGGTGTAAATAAAATTTTGAGATTAAAAACCCCATGGCAACTGATAACAATATGAGCTTTATTATTCATAACATACAATATGAACATGATAATTAAAGCACCAAAGAAATAATAATAATAAATTAATACTTATACACTATTTCTTTATTTTCAATAAAAAAAATTAAATAATCTTAAAAAAAAAATATCACTTGTGTTAAAATATAAACTTATGTAACATTATAAAATATTATTTCAAACTATTTTTATTATAGTTTATTATTATACAATAAATGCAATGGTCACACATACTTATTTACATTTTTTAATTTAAATTATTTTTAATTTAGAAATTAGAATGCGGAAAAAAAAAATTACTGTGACAGTCAGATGATATATGTTGGTTTAACCCAGTTCGAATACTAGGTGAAAGTACCTCGAGGCCACCCATACGCGAGATATTAAATCAAGAATACTATGACTTCTGCCCTATTCGCCTATTCTCGAGGCTAACTATGAACCAATAACATTATCTGAGACACGCATAAATTATTTTCTCATCCAGCCACAAAGCTTAGCAACAGTGGTAGAGACATGGACGGGAACACCTACGGAGCTAAATAATTAAGTATGTGTAACAGTACTATGAAATATGTGTTTTGCGTGCCTGGATCATTAGAAAAGTAAAATAAAGCATTATAATAAAATTTGAAAACTCAAGCTTTTTATAGTTAAATAATA
The DNA here is from genome assembly GCA_028023455.1 of Epiperipatus broadwayi. Lineage (NCBI taxonomy): Eukaryota > Metazoa > Onychophora > Udeonychophora > Euonychophora > Peripatidae > Epiperipatus > Epiperipatus broadwayi. Next base: position 284,962 of record JAQFVV010000608.1, read on the forward strand.
TGTTTAATTAACAACTTTAAAATATGAATAATGATTTAATGGCCTCCACTATTCCCCTAAATTAATGAAATATTAATGAATTAATTAATTAATGAAGTATTAATAATACTTAAATCTCCCCATGTGTAGTATATATATATATATTCTGATCTGCTTTGAATTAAATTAAATATATTTAATACATAGCAAAAGTTAATATTTATAATCATATTCATTTATTAAATATTTTATATGTCTGCCATATAAATAAAAATAAAGATTTAATTAAAGTAATATGTCTCTCAACTTTAAATAGATTCACATTTTCACATATGCATATCTTCATATATTCTCTTAATTGTTGTTCTTCAGTAAGAATTTAAAGACTGTTTTATTTCTTTACTTATATTCATATATAGATCAAAATTAATGTTTGTCAGCCTTTAAATAGCTCATACAGTAATGAAAATAGAAATAATCTCCAGGTTTTTCAATTTCTAGTTAAATAGACTAGAACAGTTTTTATTTCTTTTTTTATTCTTCTAGCAAAGAATATATATATAATCAATAATGGACGAGTATCAGGGTGATTATGGGCCAGCTACCTATAAAAATTCATATAGCCATTGAAAAAAAATTAAATTTACTTAATCTATATTTTAAAAATCTTATATATATTGAAACAAAAATACCCTTTCTGTGGATTTTATCTGTTCTCTGTTGTTTGGAAACAAGTGTAAATATTTTGTATTATTTATAGTGAATTGAAGAATGTTTTGCAATATTTCCAAATATCATTGTTTGATAATTTGAAATACCCAATTAAATATTATGCTATCTGTATCTTGATTTTTTTATCTTCTAATTTGACCCAAAAAAAAACAATATATATATTATCTGATATACTAACATTGTATGGTAAAATTATTGGCAGTTTTGTTTCTTTCTTATGTGTCATTTCCTATCACTGGTAAAACCATGTTGACTATGAAATTGGCCTATGGAGAAAATTAACACAGCTCCCTTCAGTTAAAAATAACTAGAAATTTATTTTGCTCATACTGGACATTGAAATTAATTGCATAACTATCTCAAAAAGTCCTTGAATTTTGGAGAGAATTTTTTAAAAATATTAAACATGTATTGTGTATCTTAATTCTGTGAAACATATATTTATGCTAAAATTTCATTATTATAAAAATAATAAAAGAAAGTAAAAACGAAGCCAGACAGAAATATAAAGATTGTAGTTGTATGTTGAACTAGATGATGGAAATAATCCAACATACGCATAGATACAGAGAGATAATAATTATTAATACTTACTTGGGTTATCCCTAGTTTGCCTAAGAATAAAAATAATACCAATTCAAAACCATTTTGTGTTCCCATAAGAAGTGCATAAGTTACACAAACTAACCAAAAATTTTTATTCCTATTAAAAATATATATATATGTAAACAAAGCAAAATGTGGGATTATTTATATGTAATTAGTTACTAATATTATACTGTTTAGTCTTAGAATTATTGATAGTAATCAATGGTTTTCTAACAATATCAAAAGTAAAGATAACTCTAATCATTTACATGGAAATTATCCCGGACTTTGCTTTGTTTACATTATAATAAATCCAAAATATTTAACTCAACATACAAATATACAGATAAGTATGTGAATAAATAGATAAACATATATGTATATATATATATATAAAGATAAACATAATAAAAGCAATTAATATAACAAAAATATAAGAAGAAAATATAAGTAAAGTCAATATAACTACCAAATATAAGGTTATAATAAATACAGAGGCAAAACTTTCCAAAAAAGTGGTGCCATTCAGTGCAAGCCAGAGAAATTAATAGATGGTAGAAGATTTGTGCATAAGATCCTTATCTAGTGCCTACTCATTCAATATCCTCAGACAAGCTTCTAGCTTGTGGCTTTCATCAATGAGAAGCCTTGGATCTGAGAGCACTGCACCTTGATCTTAGGTTGTAATGCAACTCTCTAGCAGCCATTGTTTACCTTTTAGTTATCTATAAAGCTTTGAGTCCAAAATAAAAACACAATAATGTTTCCAATTCAAGATCATTTGCTTGTACAGTCGTATAAATCTGAACTCAGTTCAGCATTTATACATTTTGGTGTCTTAGGTTTTTTATTAATCACATCATCATAATTTTATTAGACAGGATTGATATTATTAAACCAATAAACATCACATGAGCACCATTCTTTACGCTTACACAAATTGTTAACACAGATGCAAAACTCTCCATACAGTAGTCCACAAAGTGCAAACCAGAAATATCAATGGATGTTAGAAGGTTTGCATGTAATATCCTTATATAGTAACTACTCATCCAATATCTCCTGATTAGTTTCTCGCTTGTGGTTTTCATCAGTGAGAAGCCTTGGATCTGAGAGCACTGCACCTAGATCTTAGGGTGTAATGCAACCCTCTGTGTTAACAGCTTGTGTAAGCATAAAGAATGGTAATCATGGGATGATTAGTGGTTTAATACCAATCCTGTTTAATAGGATTATTGTGACTATGGTTATTAAAGACACCAACATGTATAGGTGCTGAAGTGAGTTCAGATCTATATGACTATACAAGCAAATGAGTTTGAATTGATAACATTATTGTGTTTTCATTTTAACCTAAAGCTTCATAGTTAACTAAAAAGTTAAAAAGTGATTACTGAAGGGTTGCATTAGATCCTAAAATCTAGTTGCAATGCTCTCAGATCCAAGGTTCCTTACGGATAAAAGACACAAGCTAGATAGGAGTTTGGGAATATTGGATGAGTAGGCACTAGATAGTAATTTTATGCATGTGTAAGCATAAAGAATGGTCATCATATGATGTTTGGTAATTATAATAAATAAATATGCTCTTTTATGGACTGAAATGTGAAATAATTATTGCAATTTTTTTATAATCGCTTATCTACTTTTATCAGTTAGTGATCTAAAAAAATATATATTCCTCTAATATATTTTCATTACTTTTTCTGGAGTACAAGACTTATAATTTATAATTATTGAATTGCAATATACATATTTTTATAAATATGATAAGTTGGTTAATTAATTAAGTTGTGCAGCATCGAATTTGATTCTAGTGTGTTCACAAGCTATTGCTTGGTGCTGAATGGAATTGTTAATATTTAAAGAATAAGGAGAAAATGTGGGTCACATGACCTTCCTCAGAGAAGTAATGGGGTGATGTTTGAAATGATTTTGATTAACTATACCAGTCCAAAATAAATAAAAAATGCCCAGTGACTTCATACCTTTTAAATAGCACTACTTGCTTGAATGATGATGAGTAAGAAATATTATTGATGCTAGGCAGACATGGCTAGAAGCTTATTAATTGTTAATGCCTTCAGTATGTTTGTTTCTAATCATTCAATTGGAGTTCACTGTAAAATCTTGTTATATTAGTTTCACAACATGTGTGCTCAATTGAATTACCTAGCAATTTGAGTGTGTTTAATTTCATTATATATAATAGACACAAATCCTGTGATAAAGAAAATTATTACTGCACATACACAAAAAAGATTTATTCAAGAATAGATAAAAGACTATGTATTTGGTAAAATTTATAAAACAAAAGTTGAAGGATGATGTAGGTAATAGGAAATATACTAGAAGGAATAGGGCTAGACATAGTAAAGGAAAAAATGATTATTCATGGGTGAGGAGCAAAATGCAAGCTCAGGATATAGAAACAGAAAAGGTATTTTCAACAGAGCAGATATAAACCACAGAGCCATGTGCGAAAATAAATATAAATATCATAAATAACAGGCTGAAGAAAAATTGGAAGCTCCAAAAAGAATATGACTGGTGAAATGATGATGATAAAGGGTTTGTTTACAGAAATATTAAAAATGGAAATGAAAAAAATAGCTTGTTAAATAAAAACATAGCTAATGATCATAAAAATCAAATAGAAAATATGACTGGTCAAATTGAAAATAAAACCAAGTAGAGAATTTATTCACAGAGATTAAAAATAGTCAAATCTAGCTGAACTAAAAATTATGAAAAAGTTGGAGGAAAGATTTATGGTTTGGTAACAAACTGGGTTTCATCCAATAGCATGCCTTGCAGCATGAAAAGCACATTAAGATAAGTCAGTTATTTGAGATAGTGAAAGTGGAAAACGAGAAGAGTATAGCCAGAGTACAACAGGAAATCAATGACTTGAGAAGGTAGATCAAGACAATTCAAATCAAGAATGTAAATCAATATAAAAGAACATGATAGAGAGTCAAATGAACAAAGATAAGATGGCAATGTTAGTAGCATAAGTTTAATTTGATAAAAAAATAACTGAAAGAAACCAGAATACAAAAGTTGACCACAGAGCAGGTGATTATATTAATGGGTTAGATTACATCTTTTCAAAAGGAAAGGTAAATAGCATTCTATCTGAACAAGATAAATCAAAGACTTAATAATCCAGAACCACACACTTACATAGTAATATACCCAGTGTAGTAAACCAATTTCTATAAATAATCTTTTTTTAGACAATGAGAGTGAGGCACCAATTGAGTATATAAATAGCTTAGAGAGATATTGCTTGAAATAGTCTGTAGATATCTGTAGGTGGTATACCAAACTTGGTGGGATTCCTTATTTATCAGATCGTGCAATTTTAAAGACTGTAAGTTGACTATGATCTTTTATTAAAGCAAAGATTAATGGGAAGACATTAAGCATAGAACATAACAAGAAAAGCCCCAACCAAATAAAGCATATACTTCATTCTTTAGAAGGTAAATGGCTAAGTTGAGAACCTTGCTAGCTTATCCATTATCAGTATCACAGATTATTAGAATAGTAAGACAAAGCTTTCCAAACCACATTGACAGAATGATAATTGGTGCAGACAAGCAAACTATTGAAAAGATTTCTAAATAGTTGATGCATTTGATAGCGGCAAACCTGAAAATTGAGGAAAAGAAAGATCTAAATCTCAGCAAAAATTGCCTTATAAAGAAGATATTGCCCACATATTATTACTGTATAGCATATAAACAGAGAAGGACAGCCACAATGGAAATGAAACTGGAAACCCTGGTAGAACAAGAATTATTTAATGTACCACAAGTTCATCTGAAATAAATAACAAAATATTATAACAATCTGATCAAGAACCTCAGCCACCACTAGCAGAGTATAGCTACACTCCCAATATAGATGTAATAAAAGATTAATATTCAAAATAAGGCAGAATAAATAATATTATGGAGATGAGAGGAAACTTTTAATTGTTGGTAGTTGTTTAGCTGTACTTTCAGTACTGGTGGTGGATTAAAAATTTTGTCACTGATGAGATGCAATGTTTTCATAAAACTTCATGGAGAGATAATATTTTAGCACTGCATTTATCTATTTTAAAAGTTGTTACATGTGCCCATCACCAAGTCAAAAATGAACAAGACTAACCTTCATGGTTTATATTTATGATTACTTTTCATCAATAATTAATATAATATTATACCATACACCACTAGCTTCTAAGTCTCATAAATCCCCATAAGCAAGACTTGAGTCTGCAAAGATTTGTTCTTAATATATATTTAGGGTTCTAAGTTGCTTATAGTGCTTAAAATGAGGTAATCCTCTTGACATTCATGCTGAATTCTGCATTTATTATCAAGTGATTAAGTTCCTTATTTATTTCAGAATTACCTTTAAATCATTAAATGCCAATCAAATCTCCAAAAGAAAAGGTTAAAAGAGACAAATTAGTAAAAATCATATAACAATAAATTATAGTCTTTTACTAGCTATATATATATATATGCTGTCATATATATACTTTATTTTTTGTAAATTAAAAAACACAAAGTTTTAAATTTAAAAGATTTAAAATAATTTTAATAAATAAAAGTTATATAGATATTTTATACGCATAGATAAATGTATGCACAGAAAAATGTATACTGTATAGTAATTATAAAGTTATTTTGTTAAATCCAGTTAAATAAAATAGTTTCTAAAAAGTTATAAAAGCTAATTAATTCTAAATTTAGTTTTAAAAGTAGGTTAAAAGCAAACATGTTTGCATTTAACAATAACTAATAATTAAAATGACATTCTAAAAAAAAAATAAAATACTTATAAACAGATCAATAGATTAATTATGAAGACAAATATTTAACATATTTTAATTAAATTCAGGCTGTTATTCCCAGGAAAAGATAATAACTTCAAAATAAGGTATGGGCAATAAGCTGTGGACCTCAGCAAAATTAATGGAGTTATGTATAGCCAATAAATCACAGGATTCAAATGACAAGAAATGGATCTGAACTTTTACTGATAAGAGCTACAAAACAATATAGTGCTGGGAATAACATTCACCAAGATTCTTCTTTCATTATTCTTATGCTGCAGTTATTATGAGTTCCAACCAGATCTACCATGCAAGAATAGCGAAACCATTATCTGATTTATTCCGACAAGTGGCAGATTTTATCTGAAAAACCCACCCATAATCCCAAAAGAGAAGTCATCAACAAATGGATAAATATCCAAACATGTATCCACTTCATGTATTTACCTGAGGTGAGTAACTGCCACAGGAAGAACCAGTCAGGAAACTAAGATGAAATTATTGCCAAATCACCCTAATAAAATATGAGTTGTGACTTAAATCTTCCACCATAGTTATGGTTTAATAAATAAAATCAGCAGAAATAAAACAATACCTAAAGGACTAAATGCAAACTTTTATGCTGTAATAATAGGTATAAACTTTAAATGAATTTCTACTTAATTATTATTTATCTCCTATCTAGTAAAAATAAGTTAATGAATAATTATTGTTTAAATCTGCTTTTGAGTATATGGCAGGAAAATGAGATGTTGTTTTCTTTATAATGCCAGAATTTACTTGGCAATCATTTAAAATAGTAATGTATATACATCAATTAAAATATAATTTGATAATCTCTGACCATATTATTAAGGATCTGTATGTTAATTAAATCAGTCATTTCCACTTTAATAAATATTATGTTAAACCAGAAAGTTAATAAATTATAAATGGGTATCAATTTTGTTGCATAAATGATGATGTTCTAGTTGTATTTTTATATTGGACTATTTCCATCATCTAATATGTGTATTGAATGTCTCTAGAAAAATTTAATTTTATTTAAATATTTCAAATACATCCCAAATACATTCACAGTTGAATGTATTTGGAATATTTGAATAAAGTTAAATTTTTCTAAAGACATTCAATACACATATTAGATGATGGAAATAGTCCAATATAAAAATACAGGCTAGCTTAAGGTTGTATTTATTTGGTTTCATTTTGAGTGTGCTAACCTTTTAGTTTGAGGAAAATGGATAACTGTCAATCCATCAATTCAGGTTATGCTAGTTAAATCTGAAACTTATTCTTATGTAACAGATTAGTGAAATAATTGTAAAACTACTTGTGACTGCTGGCCACTTAATTTCATTATTTATTTAAACAATAATGTGTGGTAGATGAACAATTCCTATCATATATTGTTTATTTTATTTTCATACATCATGTAGTGATATGTTTGCAACTACCAGTCCCCCAAGTGTGGTACCAAATAGTATGCAGTAGAAGTTTAATTCCTACCATATGCATATAATTTACACATGTATTTCCTCTTATGTACCAATTATTGTAGTACAGATGTGATTTCGTGTATTTTAAAATTATTTTATTGTTTTAATTGCTTGCTAATATCATAACTTGAAATTAAGCACACAGTGAATAGTTACATCATTCATTGATTAATATTGTAACAGGTGCATTTGGCAGGTCATTTAGTCTTAGAACAGTGATAATGAGAGGTGCAAGCAATTAGATGTCTGTGCAGTAGGTCAAAAACAACCAATAATAACAATATCCTAAATTATAAATGATCAAACTTCAATTGTTTAAAAACATTTAAGCTACCATATACTATATCTGTGCATAATTTAAATTAAAATAATAAAATTTAAAAAGATTAAGTTACCTTTAATTAATTTGTGCGGTGTGATGTGATATACCATGACTTCTTAAACAGAGTCAGGAATCTCTCAGCAACTATGCCCAAAAAAACCTGTTAGCCACTTTACCTTCCCCTTCCATTTCCCACCCTAAACTTTCCCATAATATGCTCCATCCCATTTCCACAACATAATCTTTGTCAACTCTATTGACCTTTATATCTTTCCCAAACCCAGCATAAAACCAATAATCTATATAATCACTTTGTTCATATTTATTCTCCCATAACATTTTTATTTGTACCCTTTCTGCTTTCAAGCATTTACATTAAATCAACAGATGCCTAATATTTTCTATATCTTCTTTATCCAATTTGCAAACTAAATCACTCATATTTTTCCATTTACATGTATATTCTTTTGTTGCTAAAGATACTGTTTGAGTCTTAAACAATAAGCTACTTTTTTTTACTATTATCATAAATTAACTCGCACCCAATGTTCCATTTACTTCTATATATATTTAAACTCTTTTTACTCTCCATACTAGTTTTCCATCTCTCCAACTCCCTATTCTTTATTAATGCATCTATTCTGTTATCCCATTCTTTACCACTATAACACTCAACAATCCTCCTAACACAATCATCCCACTATACTGATATAAATTCTTTATCCAAATCCTTTGCATACTGCATTACCTTTCTCACCCATCTTGTTGCCTACCCTTTACTCATAACCCAATTAAATACTATTTTGGCTATTCTTTTATCATCCATAAACTGCAACATATCAAACATTTTCATTTTACTTTTTGCATCTCTCATATAAAACTTGACCATCCCATTTCTCCTTGAATTGCCTCCTTTGCTGTCCATACCTTATAAAGCAATAAACTAAAGTGCCACCACTGTGTGTTATTTTATATATTGTGCCGGTCAAAACATGTTTATTCATCTAACATGAGCTGGCACTCACAAAATGTACTTCAAACCCAGTCAAGCTTGAGATTTAGATCAAGGACCAGCCTGAATTCGAACCCACTCTCTAAGACCCAGATCTAACACCTAATGAATAACATAATAGTGATGCACATGAGAATTAATCTTAATCCGGCCAACTAGCAAAGCTGAGCAAAACAATGAGACATCTATTAACTATGACTATATTAAAATATATAAGCAGGCTTTAATATGTGGAAGTGGATGAAAAGGAATTCGAACTACTCTAATAAATTAGACAATAAAATATATTTTAATATACTGACAAATTATTATACATTTATAAATTATATACATTAGTGTGTGCGTGAATGAGCAAGCGATTACATAGTGTCATTCATGCTATTATTTCTCATATACTCTTTATTAGCTAAATGATATATTATAAATAAACATACATCTTTAATGGGTCCAATATTAAAATGCCAATCAAATATTAGAAAGAATTACATAATACTGCCATTAACGCTTTGATTTACGGTTCTGAAATGTGATGACTAACATATGATTTTAGGGAAGTGTTCTAAAATTCATTATACATATGATATAAACTATTTTCACACCATTAAGATCATGAAAATAAACAAAAGACAGTTGAAAGATTATATTTGAAACTATGACAAAATATTTGATGAAAAATTATTTTAACGATAGTAAGACGAACGCTTTATTTTCCCCAAGGCATACACTCTTAAATATAGAAATAAGTTACGATGGTGAGATTGTATGATAAGATTGAAATAACATTAGTAATTAATCTAGCTATTAATATTTGACATTGATATATATTTTGAGCAGAGCACATTTTAATATTAGAGCATTAAAACTGGGTCATGAAGCAAAAGAAATAAATATATGAAGAAGTATGCGATGCTGACATTATAACCAAGAAATAACAGAAAAAGTTGTGCTTCTGGACGAAAGACGAAGTGGATGGGCATAGCATGTGCCAGACTTAGGGATCACTGCCAGTGGCCTTTTTATATGAAGAAAGAATATGCAAAGTGTGTGCCAGACTTAGAGATCACCACCAGAGGCAATTTTATATGAAGACTTGAGAAGAAATCTATGGGTTCCGAACTTGTCGTAACCCCCAGATTAAGAAGCACATATATATAATGACGAAGTTCGGCTAAATGTCAATAATGCAGTACGAATGAATGTCTCTAACAATATTGAATAAATTTTACTGCTTTAAAATAAATGATCCTTGTTTGGATACTATAATTTAGACAAATAATATGCTATGCTGCTATAATATATATAGAGAAATTTAGATTTCATTTACTAAAATATACTTGAAGATTTTATTTAGCAAAAGAAACATTAAGATTTAGATTTCAAATTAATAAAATATATGTTAAGATTTGATTTAGTAAAAGAAACATTAGGATTTTTCCCCCTTCCCTTTTTCTGCTATTTAAAATAAATAAATCCCACCTTCATTGATTTTACAATAAATGGAATATATAAGTATATTTTAAAAGTAAATAAAAAAGACTAGAAGTTATAGAAAATAATTAATGGGCCAATCTTTCAGAATTGAATAAAAACAAAACATTTTAAAAGATTTCAAAGCATTAATTAGCCTAAGTTTTGGATTTACTCCAGGTAGAAAATCCAGAGTTAAACAAATATATTTTTATAATAAACTAACATAAAATGTTGACTAGTAAAAAACAAACTGGTGAACATATTAATTTATAATGCATTATATATATATATATTTTTAAGAGGACGTTAATAACCTTTTCATGAAGGTTTAGAAGAAAAAAATGAAAGAAAAAGATTTTTTAGAAATAAGGCTCACCAGGTTGTGAGATTGACATTTTAATAATAAGCAAGCAGATATATAAATCAAATAATAAATACATATAAATAAATGACCGCACCAAAGTTAAGGAAAGTTAAGAGCATATGAGATAGGATTAGATATAAAGAAATCATTTGAGAGCAAATTTACATTCACAGATTTATATAAAAAGCAAAGTTAAAAATACATGAGAAATCTTGATTAGTAGAATTCAAGATTAATTAATCAAGATAGATTTAGTTTCAATAGTGGCGGTTTGGAAATTACCTTGCAATTTTAAGAGTCCAATTTAGTACAGCATGTGCATGGCAATTGAAATGCAAGTTCTTCGGTGGCAGCAACTTCTATTAGCATTCTAAAGTTTTTTTTTAGACCTTTCTTCATTTCAGGACAGCAGGATATTGCAGCAGTGGCAGATGATGATCCAAACAGGGCCAAGAAGGATGATGGATTTACTGCTACATCATTTTAAGTTTCAAGCGATGTGTAATATGTTTACAATCCATTCTCTCAATATTAACTAATCTAATCTGTCTCTTAAAATTCAGTAATTCAAATCTATTTCCAGATTAGAAATAGATTTGACAACATGTTTTTAACAAAAGTATCTCTAATCTTAATCTCATTTTAAGTAAAAACTTTAATTAAAAATACCTTCCCCAGATTAAAACAATAGGGTTTCCAACCCTTAATTATTTTTAGAAAATCAACTGTAGCATCTTCCATATTGGATTTTATAAAATATACAGTTTAATAAAAACAAGCAATTTAAAAAGAAAAAGTTAAAAAATGACGTATAATAAAATACTTAAAAAAAAATCAATATTTAGTTAGTAAGTTTTGCTCCTATATATATTTTTGAGTCGCACCTATGTATTTTAATAAAAAGAATTAATAATTGATAAAAAAGAATTAATAATAATTTTAAAACATGTTATTGAAACATTAAATTTTATAATTTAGGCGCGCATCTCAAATATATACATAAAATATATACACACAATGGTGGAAACATGAAGCTCAATCTTAAGCTAAGATTGACTGCTTCAATATACATAAATAAATGGAGTTTGTGTCATTATTTTTGGCAGTTGTCATCATTATTTGCAATCAATAACTTATATAAATAGTTAAGGCTTTCTTTTTTCCTTATCTTAGTGGCTGTAAAAGTATGTTCAGATGATGATGTTGACTTTTAGTTGGAAGCATGCAAAATTATTCTTAATGGTATACTATATCTCCATACTTTCACTATAAACTCATCAACACTCCTTTAACACTTTAAGCAAATAATTTTATTTATGTAACAGTTTTGACTGTACTAGCAATCTTCGTCAGATCTTAACTTTCCTTCTATTTTCACCTTTCCTCCATACTTTCTGAACAATATATTCCAACTGTATGTTATTTGGACATCATATCCCACAAATGTTTATTAGTATGTCCTTTTTATAAAAGACAAAATGATAAACGTAAAATAATGAGAAATTATTGTCTTGTCATTTTTATATTTATTTGAGAAAACTAAAAAGATATCAATTGAAATGGATAAAATAAAAAAAAATTAAAAAACTAAATCCAATGATCAAAGACTTTACACAAGTAAAATGTTTATTACAGAAGGTATTTCTTATTTATGAAATCCTTTTGTAACTTAGATAATTTTTCTATTTGTGGGAAGATTATTTATCCTTCAATTATTTTTTACAAATATTTTTTAAAGTGGGAAAATAAAACGTAAAACATTTTAAATTGACTCCATTGTAAGGTAAAAGCTTCTCCAACATATATCTTAAAATAAAAACAGTCAACAATCTAATGAGAAGCTATAGCTTTTGTTCTTTTTTGTTTACTGGTTAAAAATGAAGATATTTATCTATTAATCAATAACTGATGTCCATAAACTTGCTAATGACCTTCTTAGTCTTGAACTTGCTAAAAAAAAATCCTCAGCCATTTAGCTCCCAAGTTCTAGTTACCTTTGAATTAAAATTCTGGACTTGGCAAAGGAAGACAGTATACATTACACCATGAAATTTTTCATTCATTTAAAAATATTATTAAAATTCTGTTGTTTCTCTGTATATACATTGCATACATATAGTTATATAAAAAGATACATTTCGATTTTTTTTTATTCTAAAACATTCTGTAAGTTAATTACAAATTGGAAGCAAAGTCATCTAGCAAAATAATAATGATATTATATGATACAATACAAAGTTTAATAAGGTCAGTAAAAAAGGATAAATAAAATATATACTTACGACTTAAGCGATATAAAACTACTTTTAAAACTTAATCGAGGTAAAGAAGCAGTCATACTAGGAGGCTTCGGTGGTTTTGCAGAAAAAAAAACCAGAATCAAAATTAACAAAATCACCAAAACTCCAAATTCTATTAAAAATATATGTAGTATATATATTAGCGGTACTCTAGCACACATAGGCATACAATTTTATATATATATAATTTTTATTAGTCATTCATTAGACTAGAGATTATCTCTAAATGAATAATATTTCTTTGATATAATTTTCTCTATACCATCCTCACACAAGACAGAGACTGATTTCTATCAGCTTTTAACATCTTGTGAAGGGATGTAGTCATAAATATATGACCAAAGACACGTGGAAAAGATCACACATCTTTGATCATATGTTTATGATTACACACCTCCACAATATATTAAAAGCTGGTAGAAACGAGTCCCCACCTTATGTGGGAGTGGTGTAGTAAAAATTATTATATGACAGATTTTATATATATATAATTTGTCCCATACTGAATATTTCTTATATATATAATTAGAAAAATTTGAATTCAGGATTTTCCAGTCTATTCATCCTATATTCATTCCATCATGGGAAAAAGATACATGATTCCCAATGTATGTTTTTCATGCAGAACCAGCACTCATCAGTTGGACCAGATCATAATCTCCCATATATATATATATTGAACCGTTTTCGAATGTGTGCATTCGAAACACCGGCCTCTTAGGCCGAAAAGAACATACTCGGAGAGTATGTATGCCCACACAATAGCTATAAAGTATATAACTAGCGTTACATTTCCAGGACATAGCTTCTTCTCGGCTGTTGAGTTCAACACCAAGTTCAAAGCACTTTTTTATGTTTGTGTATAAACACGGGCGCCAGCTATCTATTCAAGGATGAATAAATAACGCACTTTGAGCAATGGCCACTAACTCAACACCTAAATCCACAACTAGCTCAGCTGTTTGTAATCACTAATAGATTATACATAATTAGTGGTTAAAAGACTTGATAAAGAATTGTAAAAGGAATTTATAAAAAGAATTGTAAAAGAATTGATAAAAAGAATTGACCGACAAATAAAGTTTAATTTTAAAGACAATTTATTAACTAACATTTATTTACTAAATTTAAACATTTTATAATTCTAATAAAAACACACGCATATTTTTAAATTAACATTTCTAAATAGTTTAAATATTCCTATAGATTTAATAACAGAACACTCTAATTTAACTAATAAATATTGATATAATGATCACGCACATATTAACTCATGTACACACATAATAATAATAATAAAGTATTACATAGCATTTGAAATTTAATCACACATATCAGTAGTTCATTTATGTATGATATAAAGTTCATATAATTAGACTCTTGAAAGATTCATACGAATTAATGTAATGCAATGGCTATTACAGTATAAACAAAATAAGCAAATGTTTTTACCTAGGCTTTTGAATGTAGACGTAGAATTTTGTTCTCTTTGATGGCTGCTTTCGGTGAGGATATTTCCATTATGAATGCTTACCAGCCGGCTGGGACTTTTCCTTGGTGAGTTTCCTGATTTTCACGATTATTACTATTGGAGACAATTAAATACTGACGGAGATTTTCTAAGTTGTTACGTTGACATTATTTCACGGGCAGATCTTGCTGTTTTCACGGACTTTTTAGGCTGTGGAGAGGCGCGAATTCCCAAAATCTTCTCAGCACTGCATTTTGTTTGTTAACTGACTCAATTAATTTCTGAACTGCACTACTCAATTACTTTTGTGAACTGACTACTGTCCGATAAAAAAGTCTATTTATATCTGCAACGTGTTGTCGAAATATTTCCGGTGATAATCATTTGATAAACGTGTTGTTTTATTTTATTAATAACCATTGCCGTGTTTTTAATGATAATCTTTTATTTCGCATACATTTTTGTTTATTTACAAATCGCACATATATACACACATATATTTTTAATACAATTTACTATTTAGTTTTAACATTATTTTTTTCTTTAATTAAACTTGGATGAAAAGAGATTTGTATGTTTTAACTTTTTAAATTATATTTTTACGAATACTAATAAAAACTTTTTACTTCCTTTTATAACCCTTAGTTTAATTTCTCAAACCAAGACTCCCCCTCCCCCCTTTTGATTAATTAATTGTAGCTTTTTATTTCAAAACTAAAGCTAGAAAACTATTTGATTTTTATCTTTTTCAAAAACAAACTGAATAAACTCTTCAACATTTAATTTTATGTTTTTCTTTAACGAAAGATCATTTTAATAATATAATTTTAGATAAAATTATATGTGCCTATATCAATATAGGTACAATATATATATATACACACAATCAGTGCTCAGATTTATATTAAGGTAGAAATTCTTCAAACTTTACTGGATAGACTTAAATTTTTTCACCCTTCCATTTATTCAACCATCATTGAAAAAATAATGAAGTAACAATCAAAACCTTTATTGGATTTGATATTGTATTAATACCCATGTAGACATTATGTCAATCTAATCCTTCAAATTATGAAACATTATGTATCCATATATATTAATAGTAGAAGGATGGGCTGAACTTATACTAAGATATAATGTAATTCTAAAGCTATATGTAATTTGTTTATACTAAATATTTTCTATATATGTAATTAGAGGGATTTGAGCTCAGAATTTTTCATTTTATTCATCCTCCAATCCCTTTTAAGCAACCAATACACCTGACCATACATATGTAAGAAAGATACATGTCCCCTAATATACATATTCCATGCATAGCCAGCTCTCATCACTTGGGCTACTTAGTTCCACACATATATATAATCAGTGCTCAGTTTATATTGTGCCACTACATTTTGATAAGGTCCACAATTTTTCAAAGATTCTAAAATATATGATGGCTAAGCAAGAGCACCACTAGGCATTTTTAGCTTAGAACCAGATTGTGAAAATTTCAACAATCATGGTTGTTTATTTATTTATGAATGGCAATCACCAAATTTTTCTTTTAAAATGTAATCTTATGCGGACTTTATTTCAACCAAATGGACACTTAACAACTTAACTAATAACTAGATTAAAACAAAGACTTAACTAAAAATTAATTACTTATTATATTCATTTTCTTATTGAGGATCTTTCCTAATTCCTTTTTTTTTCTTTTATCAAGCCAAACTGACTCAATCTATTAATGAAACTAAAACACAAACGTAAATTTTAACTGCAAATCTATATCTCTTTTTAAAATACGATCCTAATTGTTGAACAAGTATTCTTTTCTAGAAGGAACATGCACAATTACTTATCCTAATACTTATCCTACATATGACAGAAGTCCCAGTTGATTATGGCAACCCTGATCAAGTAGGAGTGAAACTCTAGTCCAACTTACTAATAAGAATGTGCCAAATAGTGATACTCAAACCCTCTTTTTCTAATGTTAAATAAAATATTCTAAATCTTAATGGATGGCGTAAGTATCCATATCATTTGCTTACAGCCATTGGGGCATCCATTTCTTTCTAACATCAGGTTCCATCATAAGCTTCTTCTGATAACTTATGGATGGACTTGTTAACTAAACTTTTATCCCTCCCTCCTGTTTTTTTTTTAAGATCGAGCAATTAATATTTATTCTCATATACATATTTAAAATATAATAATCAAGAGGATTATATAATAAAACAAAAAAAATTTGATTAATAAAAATTAATAACTTATAGTTAATAATCCTTAGTAAAAAGAAACCTCTTTATTGTTGAAACTTTTTTTTGATAATATACCATCTATTGATCCACACCACCCAATGGCACTGTTTCTATGCTAAAGCACAAAAATATCCTGTTTACAAGGCCGCTCATAGATCTTATGGCCTGTAAACTGTTCAAACACTAAGATGTTGAAGTACACTCTTAACCCCAACATTTCTAGCATGTTGAACATTATTAGCGATGAGTATGCGACACTTTCTATAGACATTACTCTTGACTATTGGACAGCGTATCATATGAAAGTTTCTGTAGTTGTAATGACGAAAAGTATATTAAAACAGATTTTTTTTGGGTTTAAATGTATTGTAATTGATGTGAGTTCGTAAAAATTGTAACAAATTGTTAAACAGCCCTACTTTTATTGTCAGTGGTCAGAATTCATGAAATGAGAAGTGTAAATCATGATTTGGCAAAGTTCACAATCAAGTCATGCACTTTCTGAGACTTTTTCGAGATCAAAACAGTTCAATGGCGGATGACCGTTCGGCGTGGTAGTTTTGAGATTTCTCTGCTACAGAAGCAGATGTCATGGGCTTTCTTCAACCCCCCCAAAATAGAAAAATATTTTACCCACCCAGAAAAACTGTCTTTGTGGTGGTTGAATGAAATTAAGGCATTGTCAAACATCTGAAATGGAATGTCAATCGCATCATTGTCGATGAAGGGGTTCCATTCACTCACTCATGGAAGAGCTTTGAGGGCTGCCTGGGAATCACTTTTTCACAAGCAGTATGGCTAATTGATTCTTCTTGAAGCCGGGATCAGCTTACAGTGAAGCGTATTACAGCTGAGTTGGAAGGGTGTCAAAACGCCATAAGGAATATG
Organism: Epiperipatus broadwayi; assembly: GCA_028023455.1. Taxonomy (NCBI): domain Eukaryota; kingdom Metazoa; phylum Onychophora; class Udeonychophora; order Euonychophora; family Peripatidae; genus Epiperipatus; species Epiperipatus broadwayi. The sequence goes on from JAQFVV010000608.1 coordinate 302,670, forward strand.
ACGACAGGTCTTAGAGAAGTCTATCGAGAAAGCCTTGTTGTTTTTCGATAAAAAAGAACAACAAGTTTCTTCAAAAACAATATTTTAAAAAAAGACTTGGAACAACAACAAAAAAGTTTCTTTAAAAAATATATAAAAAAAGTCCGGAAACAAAAAGAAATGTTTGTTTTTTAAATAAAAATAAATAAAAAAAGACAGAATATTTTTAAAAGCCAATATATATACATCAAACCAGTTACAAAAAAAAAAAACAACAACAACCAAAAAAATATTCATAAAAATCAAGCAAATCCAAAAATTAAAAAAACCATAAATCAAAAAAAATTTCAAAACAGCCCGGTAACATTATATCTAATTGTTTTTCACTAGCAACAGTGCCATAGAGTGGTATGGGAAATTAGATGATGTGTTACCCTTTTTTTCTTTACAATTATGTGACTGGATTCTATTAATCTCTTATGCAAGATGAAATAAAAGTTCCCTAACTATTAGTTCATAGTTACCCTGACTGTTCAAATTCAACTCTCCAGATAAATAAAGTTCTTACATGCTGGAGTGAATCCTGCATGTTGTCTATTGGCTTTTCTTGATATCCTCAGCTAGCTGGTTAAACTTCCTCCTGTCCATGATTGACGATCATTCAGATGGCTCCAGGTGAGTCAGGGGGACAAATTTCCTGAAGGGAAAGTTTATTAAATGTTCTTTTTAATAAGAGAACATTTTCTTGGCACTGTTTAACAATATTGTCTGGCAACAGTCCTGAATCTACAATATTTTTTAGCAAAATGGTCCTGACTGCTCAAACAATAGAGAACTCCACAATTTATACATTTAGTGTCTTTTCAAAAACCGGATTCACACTTTTAATTTATTTTTAGCTATATTTTAGCACTCCAATTTTTGCTCCTTTTTTTGGTCATATTTTTATTTTAATTAGTAGAAAAATTCTGGATCGATCAGCATAATAGATAATGAAATACTTTTACTATCTAAAGTTTCAACAATAGAGCTAATTACAGAAAAAAATCTATACTTTTTTCTTTCCCTCATCTTTCTATTTCCAAGAATTAGAATCAAGACAAAAAAAAACTTTTATTAAAAAACACTTTCAAGATCTTATTTTTATCTGGATTTAATTTATTTCAATAATTAAAGTGAATGAATGTTGATTCCTTTGAGATAAAAATAATGTTCAAAATAATATTTCAAAAAATGTTATTTTAAACATATATATATATTGTAACGATATATAAATATGTCGTTACATTAAATTGAAATAAAAACTTTTAAGTTCGCAAATAAAAATAAATATATTAAAAAAAACAACAACTAAACGCTAAAATTAAAATGTTTGTTAAACGTATAACGTATATGCAAAACTTAAAAAAAAAAATTTATAAATAAAAAAAGTATTTGAATGTACTTTTTTGATAAAAAAATAAAAGATTTAAATATAGAAATATTTTACTAAAGAAATAACGTAAGTTAAAATAAAAACAGATATTAATTAATTCCTGTAATCTGTAAATGGAAATGATTGTTGATTAATTACCCAAAAGCTGTGTAATTAAAGGGTCAGATGAAAAGTTAGATAAGAGAATAAAGAGAAATTAGCTTGACCAATGGAAGCACCAAGCCTCAGCCCGGACCTGAATGAAAAGGATGGATTAGTGACATTTTGTTGGTTGAATCTGTGTGGATACTATAAAAGGAGAAATACAGTTTTCCTGACAGTTTTTTCTGGCTTGTTTTTGAGGGTCATGATAGGACGCACATATCACACTCTCTCTCTATTTTAAAAATGAACTGACTGTGATACCAAAATGAACCAGCTAATGCTACCTCCGGAACATCTGACCGGGTTTTCAAATAAAGACTTCATGGAAATTTACATCAAGAGCAGTGATTCTTCTACTGTAAGCTATTGACATGAACTCTAAAATTTAAAAATAATTAAGAACTTTCGTTCAAGCTTATGAACTTCTATCTGACTTTTAAGTTTAAAATCAATTGATAATGTTTAATTTTATATGTTTTGCTTTTGATAAAAATCATTTCCATTTTTTTTTTTTATTTGTATACTTATCGTATAAATTATTAAATGCATGAAATTTAAAGTTGGGTATAGACGTTGCATAGATTCGTTAGTGGTTAATTATGTTGCTGTTTCATAGTCGATTGGAATATATAAGTCATCAATGTCACTGCGGCATCTTACGATGAATGCTAGTGGGTTTTTGTATTCCCTATGCAATTGACATTATCGATGATTTTGTATTTTGATCGGTTGTGTTTATTTTGAGATGTTTTTGACCGCAGAATCTGTGCAGCCGATCTATACTCGACATTATAAAACAAATTGTATAAAATTCATCTGTGCGAATGTAATTAAATGTTAAATTTAAGTCGGGCATGAATGGCTGTATAGATTTGTAAAGTTATATATATAGTTTAAGGGAGGGTAATCTTAGGTTATTCGTTTCGTAGTTGAATTGGCTCAATGGATTGGATATATTTGTGTAATTAGTAGATGTAGTATGAGATCCGCTATGGGAAGGATTGCATATATATGCCACACACCTTCTGTTTGCCTATGGATGGGTTTGTAAGTCAGCAAAGGACTGCAGTCCATTCCTATGGAGTTTTTTGTTTATTGTTCTACTCGCCAACAGATGTAGCATTCCTGTTGGTGGAGAGACAATGTCTTCTCTAACTCTACTTACTGTTCAGATGTACATTCCTGACAGTATAGTATTGTGTGTTGTCGTATTTTCATGCTACATTGAATACATAAATGTATCAGATGGATTGGCGCCGGTTTGACTGCGAACTTTTGGCCTAAGGTTAAATAAGGGAAAGAATATTTTCTTGTCAAATGCAGATCTATGTAGCCTATTCATACTTGACTCACTAAATAAATATTAAACTCCTTATTGCAATCTATTTAAATGTAAAATTAAAGATTAATATAAAAATCTAAAATGTTAAACTTAGTCCTCAAATTAGAATGATTTTAGATGTGCGTAAATAAATATTTTTATGTGTTAATTTCTGGCAGTGGCTTTTATTTTTTTATATTTAAGATATAAAGTTATATTTTATAATCTCTGCTGTTCCACTGAGCTAGTGACTTGGGCTAACGATCTGAATATTTAAATAAAGTGGAATCTTAACAGTACGTATCTGCCTACTTTATAAATTTTTCTAGGCTCAAATGCCTAGATGGCGCCCATGTAGTGCAGATTGCGGTTAGATTCGATCTTCACTTTCATTCCGATCGTTATAACTGGCTACCCAACTTGGGCTGATCTTTAATAAACACGAGTGCCCTGAGAATTTTAAAAGTGAATCATGCCCGTAATATTTTTTCTGAAATTAGTATAAATATATTTGTTGTATTGATGTGGAGTTATAGTTTGAAATTTTGTCTTAAAGGTACTGCCAGTAAGAAAAATTGCGCATATGTAAAGATAAATGCGAGGAATAAAACGTTAAAAATAAATGCGAGGAATAAAACGTAATAATAAATATAAATCATAATTTTTTTAAAAAGTCTTGTTTAAATTAAAATCTAATCATTCAACTTGCCTAAATAATACTTAAAAGTAGAAGAAAAGAAACTTGGAAGGGAGGGGGCAGAAATTTAGCTGGTAGTAAGGAATCATCAGTCAACATTTTTTTTATCATTATATTTGTAATTACTGTTTTGTCTTTTAAAAAAAAAAGTGTTGTCCTTTTGAAATTTCATATATAACAAATTTGTGTAACGTAATTACTAACACTAAGTAAATTCTTTTTTTTTTTTTATGTTTTTATTTTTTTGAGGAAGTTTACTGATATGTAATGATATATAAATATGTCGTTACATTAAATTGAAATAAAAACTTTTAAGTTCACAAATAAAAATAAATGTATTAAAAAAAACAAACTAAATGCTAAAATTAAAATTTTTGTTAAACGTATAATGTATATATTATATTTGCACAGATGCAAAACTTTAAAAAAAAATTTTTATAAATAAAAAAAGTATTTGAACGTACTTTTTTGATAAAAAAATAAAAGATTTAAATATAGAAATATTTTAATAAAGAAATAACGTAAGTTAAAATAAAAACAGGTATTAATTAATTCCTGTAATCTGTAAATGGAAATGATTGTTTATTAATTATCCAAAAGCTGTGTAATTAAAAGGTCAGATGAAAAGTTAGATAAGAGAATAAAGAGAAATTAGCTTGACCAATGGAAGCACCAAGCCTCAGCCTGGACCCGAATGAAAAGGATGGATTAGTGACATTTTGTTGGTTGAATCTGTGTGGATACTATAAAAGGAGAAATACAGTTTTCCTGAGTTTTTCTGGCTTGTTTTTGAGGGTCGTGATAGGACGCACATATCATACTCTCTCTCTATTTTAAAAATGAACTGACTGTGATACCAAAATGAACCAGCTAATGCTACCTCCGGAACATCTGACCAGCTTTTCAAATAAAGACTGTGTGGAAATTTACATCAAGAGCAGTGATTCTTCTACTGTAAGCTATTGACATGAACTCTAAAATTTAAAAATAATTAAGAACTTTCATTCAAGCTTATGAACTTCTATCTGACTTTTAAGTTTAAAATCAATTGATAATGTTTAATTTTATATGTTTTGCTTTGATAAACATCATTTCCATTTTATTATTTTTTATTTGTATTAATACTTATCATATAAATTATTTAAATGCATGAAATTTAAAGTTGGGTATAGATATTGCATAGATTCATTAGCAGTTAATTATGTTGCTGTTTCATAGTCGATTGGAATATATAAGTCATCAATGTCACTGCGGCATCTTACGATGAATGCTAGTGGGTTTTTGTATTCCCTATGCAATTGACATTATCGATGATTTTGTATTTTGATCGGTTGTGTTTATTTTGAGATGTTTTTGACCGTGGAATCTGTGCGGCCGATCTATACTCGACATTATAAAACAAATTGTATAAAATTCATCTGTGCAAACGTAATTAAATGTTAAATTTAAGTTGGGCATGAATGGCTGTATAGATTTGTAAAGTTATATATATAGTTTAAGGGAGGGTAATCTTAGGTTATTCGTTTCGTAGTTGAATTGGCTCAATGGATTGGATATATTTGTGTAATTAGTAGATGTAGTATGAGATCCGCTATGGGAAGGATTGCATATATATGCCACACACCTTCTGTTTGCCTATGGATGGGTTTGTAAGTCAGAAAAGGACCGCAGTCCATTTCCTATGGAGTTTTTTGTTTATTGTTCTACTCGCCAACAGATGTAGCATTCCTGTTGGTGGAGAGACAATGTCTTCTCTAACTCTACTTACTGTTCAGATGTACATTCCTGACAGTATAGTATTGTGCTGTTGTATTTTCATGCTACATTGAATAAATAAATGTATCAGATGAATTGACACCATTTTGACTGCGAACTTTTGGCCTAAGGTTAAATAAGGGAAAGAATATTTTCTTGTCAAATGCAGATCTATGTAGTCTATTCATACTCGACTCACTAAATAAATATTAAACTCCTTATTGCAATCTATTTAAATGTAAATTTAAAGATTAATATAAAAATCTAAAATGTTAAACTTATTCCTCAAATTAGAATGATTTTATATGTGCGTAAATAAATATTTTTATGTGTTAATTTCTGGCAGTGGCTTTTATTATTTTTTATATTTAAGATATAAAGTTATATTTTATAATCTCTGCTATTCCCTGAGCTAGTGACTTGGGCTAATGATCTGAATATTTAAATAAAGTGGAATCTTATCAGCACGTATCTGCCTACTTTATAAATTTTTCTAGGCTCAAATGCCTAGATGGCGCCCTTGTAGTGTAGATTGTGGTTGGATTCGATCTTCACTTTCTTTCCGATCGTTATAATATATATATGATTTTAATAATATATATGTGTGTGTATATAGATGAGCTGGCAGAAAATACCAGCTCATTATTCCTGTCTCGGAATGACAAAAACAAAAAAAAATCACTTCAACCATTCCTTGTATTCTTCCTTCTCTTGGATTCTATTTTACCCCCCTGCTTACATCTGAACATCACTCTTAACTTCATCCTCTCTTTTATCAGGCCATTCCCTCTGTCAATGAGCCCCCAAGTTGGGAAGCCATTTTTGACTTTTATTTCTATACTATGTGCCACTACATTTTAATACAGTCCACAATTTTTCACTGTCACTTACCCAACGTGCAACAGAAGTCCCAGTTGATTATGGCAACCCAACCAAGTAGAACTGAAACTCTAAGGCAACTTATTAATAAAAGTGTGCTGAATAGCAACACTCAAAGCTCTCTTTCTAACATTAAATAATATAGTTTAAATCTTAATGGATGGCATAAGTGTCCATCATTTTCTTACAGCCATCAGAGCATCCATTTCTTTCTAATAGCAGATTCTGCCATAAGATTCTTCTGTTATCTTATGGATGGACTTGTTAACTAAACTTTTATCCCTCCCTCCTGTTTTTTGTTTTTTTTTAGATTGAGCAATTAATATTCATTCTCATATACATATTTGAAATATAATAAGCAAGAGGATTATATTAATAAAACAAAAACAAATTTTGATTAATAAAAATTAGTAACTTATAGTTAATAATCCTTAGTAAAAAAACATCTTTGTTATTAAAACTTTTTTTTCTTTATAATTAAGTGACTAGAGTCTATTAATCTCTTATGCAAGATAGAATAAAAGTTCACTAAGTATTAGTTCGACTGATCAAATTCAATCTTCTCCAGATAAACAAAGTTCTTATATGCTAGAGTGAATCCTGCATGTTGTACATTGGCTTTTCTTATGACATCCATGGCTAGATGATTAAAATTCCTCTTATCCATGATTGATGATCACTCAAATGGCTCCAGGTGAATCGGGGATGAATTTCTTAAGAGGAAAGTTTATTAAATGTTCTCTTTAATCAGAGAACATTTTCTTGGCACTGTTTAACAATATTTTCTGGCAACTGTTCTGGATCTACAATCCTTTTTTTAGAAAAATAGTCCTGACTATTCGAACAATAGAGAACTCCACAATTTATACATTTAGTGTCTTTTCAAGAACCGGATTCACATGTTTAATTTATTTTTAGCTATATTTTAGCACTCCAATTTTTGTTTTTTTTTTGGTCATATTTTTCTTTTAATTAGTAGAAAAATTCTGGATTGATCAGCATAATAGATAACAAAATACTATACTATCTAAAGTTTCAACAATAGAGCTAATTACAGAAAAAAAATCTATATATTTTTTTCTTTCCCTCACCCTTCTATTTCCATGAATTAGAATCAAAAGAAAAAAAAAAAACGTTTATTAAAAAAAAACTTTCAAGATCTTATTTTCATCTTGATTTAATTTATTTCAATAATTAAACTGAATAAATGTTGATTCCTTCGACATAAAAAAAAACTTTCAAAACAATATTTCAAAAAATGTTATTTTAAACTGATATAAATGCACTTTTAATAATATATATATATATGTATATGATGTGGCAGAAAATGGCATCTCAATGTTAAGATGACTACAATATCAAGTCCAACAAGAGCTTTGACTGTTACATTGTTGATTTTTCAATAAAATGGATGATTGAATGGTTAGAAGGGTGAGAAGATTAAAGCCTGCCCATTAAAATTTGAGGAATTGCTATTTTAATGTAAAATGAGCACTGATTGTATATATGTGTGGGAGGTTATGATCTGGCTTAACTAATGAATGCTGATTCTGCATGAAATACATATTTTTCACATTTAATTCACCATGTATATGGTTGCTTGAGATGGAGTGAAGTGGAGGAAGAATTGATTAAAAAATCCTGAGTTCAAATCCATATATATATATATATATATATGAGAGAGAGAGGAAATATCCAGTATAAGCTAATTACATACAGCTTTAGAATTACATTATATCTTAGTATAAATCCTTCTACTATTAATATACATTAGTACATAATGGTCCAAAAATATGAAGGGTTAGATTTATTATAGGTATTAAACCACTAAACATCACATGATCAAAATTTCTTATGCTTGGTCATAACTTATTAAAACAGGCAAAACTCTCCATACATTAGTGCCACTCACTGCAAGCCAGAGTAATCAATGGATGGCAGAAGGCTTGTGCATAAAGTCCCTACCTAGTGCCTACTCATCCAATATGACTATATAAACTAATGAATTTGTATTGAAAATATTGTGTTTTCAATTTTAGACTCATAGTTTTGTAGTTAAGTAGAGATAAAAGGTGGCTGCTGGAGGATTGCATTAGATCCTAAGATCTAAATGCAGTGCTCTCAAATCCAAGGTTACTCACTGATGAAATCCACAAGCTAGAAACTAGTCAGGGGATATTGGATGAGTGGACACTAGATAGGGATTTTATGCACAAGCCTTTTGGCATCCATAAATTACTCTGGCTTGCACTGAATGACATTACCATATGGAGAGTTTTGCCTGTTTTGACCATGGGGTATGACTGCAATATCAAATACAATATGAGCTTTGAGTGTTACATCATTGGCTTTCCAATTAAATGTATGTTTGAATAGTTGAAAGAGTAAGAAGAATGAAGCCTGCCCATTAAAATTTAAGGAATTGCTATCTTAATATAAACTGAGCATGCATGAAATACATATATTGATGATCATGTTTTTATATGTATGTGGTCAAGGGTATTGGTTACTTGATATGGAGTGGAGGATGAATAGACTGAAAAATCCTGAGTTCAAATTTCTCTAATTATATATGCATATTGGTAGAATTAAAGTTTTAATCTGATGGAATTAAAAATGCTTATTATTTTAATATTACTTAATCCCCTTTACAAGAATTTTAAGTCATTGAATTCACTGGAGAGAATGGTGAAAGTTATAAAACTTCTCCAAACTGGTATTCTGCTAAAAATGAAAAAAAAAATAAACCTTAGCATGTCACATCACAATATTTGCACATTGTCCATGTAAACACCAACACATATCAACTATAACCTAACATCATGAAACTCATCTTTAAAAGCATAAATGTCAGGGGTCTCAACTCCCAAGCCAGAGTTCAAGCAATTCTTCAGTGGGCTAGGAATAACCCTCCCCATATTATATTCATGGCAGAAACAAAACTGACTTCATGTTCCTCATACATAATTGATCAGATATTTTCCTCATTTGGCACATTTAAACACTCTACATCTATCTCTGCCTCTGGAGATGTAGCGATCTTAATTTAAAAAAACAGGCATCCTCTAGCTTCAGAATTTTACACCTGGACAAAAACTGCATCATCTCAGAGGTCCACTATGGGAACTTTCATCTACATCTATCCTTCCTCTACCTCAATAATAATATCAATACTACCCACAATATAATAAACACCATCAACATTTTCACTGGCTCTTCTTCCATACCTCTAATTCTGCTTGGTGACTTCAATATGTCTTATGAAACATTCAACAATAAATTTATTCACCTTCTAAGAAAAGGAGTAATATGTGGTCATGGTTATTTCCTTCATAATGCATACTCCTTTTATACACAGCGATGGACTTTGCTTATTGATCTTCTTTACTACTCCCCTAGCATCCATTTTCAACTTGATGCTCATCTAAATCCAGTTGCTTTTCTGACCACCTTGAATTACAAATCCTTCTTGATGTTAGAGGCACATCTACTGGGAATTCAAATCTTAGCAGAACATTAAGTTTTCTAAACAAGGAAACTACTCATCCAGGTCTCATATCAGAACTTTACATATACTTTCACAAAATCGACTGGTTGCACTGCCACCTATCGAAGCCTGGTTCACCTTCATTGAGATCGCACAAGCCACAATACACAACTTTACTCTGCATCAAATAGGTCCATGCAGATTGTTGGCAAAACTCAATGAAATAGATAAAAGGTTGGGAAGGCTACCATATGAAAATCGTAACATAGAAAACATAATGCTATTAAAGCAATAATATAAAAACACACAGAAAGTTCTGGCCCAAAAAATTGCAACTAAAAGAATATGCAAATTTATTTCTAACCACCACTGTTGGACAAGGAGCTACCTCACATGGGCACTTGGGATAAAAAGATCTCAAATTACTCCATCATCGATCAGCTATTAGGGAAATTCATATGTAGAAGATGCAATGATTGGAGTAATCTACAACTTCTTTAAAATTAAAATGCAACAAAACAATGGAATCAATCTCAGACCTCAAATATTAGAAAACAGTGATTCACAACATGGAATAACTAATCTAGACATCCTAAACAATATTAAAAGTCTCCCTACCCACCCAGGTCCACATGGAATTCCTCAATTTCTAATACTACATCTTAGCCAGTTTGCACTCCCAATCATTAAAAACATGATTGATGTTTTATCTGAGGGATGTAAAAACATAGAGGAATTTTACCCAATCTCTTTAGTCCCATTTATTAAAAAACAAGGAGATAGCTCTGATCTGTCCAACCTCAGGCCAATTTCAATGACCCTGCTCCTTATCAAGATTACTGAGAGGCTCATCAAAAATAAAATTCAAGACAAGATTCTTCAAAATTTATCACTTGCTCAGTTTGCCAGAAAAGGATGATCAACTGCTAATGCAGTTGCACAATTTAAAATTGCTCTAGACCACATTTGCCAACACCGGAAACATAGCCCAATTGCTATACAACTGTATATCACAGCTGCTTTTGACAATGTCAGAGCTGATCTTCTGATCAGGGTGTTACAGGGATATAATATCAACAAAGCACACTTATCAATCATTGAAAATCTTATTAGTAATAGGAAAATCCTAATCACATTAGACGATAAGATAGCTTCAGGATTTACAGCAGATATTTCTATACTTCAAGGCTCCCCTCTTAGCACACTCCTCTTCACAGCCTATATAAACCCTTTGCTTGTCAAACTTGAAAGAGAGTTGCCAGGAATCTACATTCCAAAAATAGAAAGGACATCAAAACTCAGGCATACGTTGATGATATCATTGTGCTTCTACCATCAGCTAAATATATATCAAAACTTAAAACCATCATTGGCTGGTATACAACATGCTATGGTTTGACCATCAATCGAAGCAAATCTTCACCATGGTGATTGAGTACTGGTAAAAGGATAAACATATCATTTGAGGCAAAGCCACATAGGTTTCTTGGCTTCCCCTTACACGCTGTATTCAAAATGAACTGTTAGCAGCTATCAAGAAATTAATTGACTCTCTAAAAAGCATATACCTTTCACTCCAAGGGAAAGTCACTTTGCTCAACATGCTGATACTGCCTAAAATTACATACTATTTGCCAATTATAATCCCCACCAAAAAATTTCAGGCTAGAATAAACTCCCTATGTGCAAACCTCTGTTGGAGAAATAAAACAGTGTTAATTAGCTTCAGGAACATGTGCAGACCCAAGAAACTCAATGGTCTATCATTACACTCCATTTACACTTTCTACATTCTAAAAGCCCATAATATGATTGTTCTGCTTCATGAGTGGTTTCCTCTGCAAAAATTTAAGGAGGTAATCCCTCCAACTGATCAACCCTCTTCTAAGAGTACCCCTACATGGACTAACAAAGTACTCACATTGCTTAAATCTAATGATCTGCTTAACAGCACAAACCATACAAAGCTTAAATACTGGAATATATATCACCTAGTCAACAGCATTCAAAAGAGTATCTCAGGATTTTTAAACGCATCTAATTACTCATTAATAAAGCAATTCAACTTCTAAGGGCTAGAAGCCAAATTTTTGGACTTCATATTAAAAATCAATCTATCAGCTCTCCCTACTAACTCCTTCTTAGTGCATAAGAGAGGACACTCCAAAATAAGCCCCATCTGCCAACTGTATAACAGAAAAGACAAAACTTTTCCACATCTTCTCTTTCTTATTTTTGTGAAATTGCCTACATTGATGATTTTTCGCAAATCAAATATCTTCGGTCGTTACATCATTAACCCGCAAAACCAAATTCTTTCCAAAATCAAGAATATCAAGTTTAGAGATGAACAATTAGCACCAGGAAACCAGTATAAGGAAACTTGGCAAATCCTCAAAGGCCCAACTAATTGAAGCATTCATACTAGTTCCCATAAAACAAGTAATAAGAAATGTATTATTGCTACTGTAAATAATTCTACCCTGTAAAATTATTTCAATAAAATATTTTAAGAAAAAAAAAATGGTATTCTGCTATTTTGGAAGTTTTTAAAAATTAACTAATAACAATCACATTTAAAGTTTACTAAATAGAAATTATTTCTTTAAAGATAATATTATAACAATATTTTATAAAATCTCTTTAAAAAATTTACAAGCTAGTTTGATAATTTGAATATTATCATCACTCATTATTATTTGCCACATTATTTTATGCTATCCTACATAGTTGATTGCAATTTAAAAAAGATAAACTCAAGACTAAAAGAGATTAAATTTCAATGAGACATTTCATGTGCTAACATATCATCTTCCTAAATAATTAATAATTTAATTAGTTTGCCCCTTCTAAATCTTTCATCTTATGCTGTAGTTTTCAAATACTTAAAGATCCTTTTTTATATTTCTTTTTCTTCTATTATGTACTCTAAAAATATGATCTCTTTTTTTATATATTATTTCATTAAATAAAGTTTTTTTATTTTTAACTTTATAATAAATAACAAAAATATCGTGTATAACAACTACATATATATTAGTAATTACACATAAAAAATATTTTTCAGCATATGGTCTTGTGCTCTTCTCAAATGTTAATCATCAATTTTAATGTTAACCAACTGTTACAGATAGAACGCTATCTAGTGTTCTACAATGGGAGTAAGATAACAACAATAACAAAATAAAATAGAATAAAATTATGATACAAAAATTTAATATAAGTTGAACAAATTGACTATATTAACATAATAATTTGGAATAAATAAAATCCTACACAACTTTATATATACTACCTTATTACATCATTTTCCTTTCATTTTTAATTGACCAATTATTAACAAAATTTATTAAAGTATATAAATATTAAATAATTATTTAAATTATGGTCAACAATATTTGTTTTCTTTTTTATAAAATTTTAATAAATTTACTTATTAAATTCTAAAGGCTTGAATGTAAAAATAAGAAAAGCTTCAGTGTACACATATCTTAAATTGTGCTAAACATTTTATTAAGATATCAAAAGCATCAGTTTAGGATACATCTACTGTTGTGTTTGGTTAGGCTTGCAGGTTCATTTCCAAACCAACAGATACAAAAAGAATAACTATTCAGCAATTAATATGTAGCAATTAATATGTACAAAAACTATACACATGTTAGTTGAACAAATGAATAAATATAGTTGATATACTTGAATGCTGAGATAGCTGCTTTGTGAGTTTTGGTAAGACTCTTCCAGCTATGTAGTTAGCTTGCCTCGAGTCGGCTCTAATTCGGATGTAGCAATTTCCAGTCTGTAGTTGGACTTGTCTCACTGCATGGACGTCACGATAATGAATAGAGAAATACCTTTGCTGATGGTAGAGGGTTTAATGGAGAGCATGTTCTGTCATTCAGGTTAACAGAAGTGATTGCTCTCTGCCTTGCTTCCAAAAGGCTGACTATTTAATGGCAATCCCCTACCTTACTGGAAACATGTGGATTCGGTGCATGAACCCTAGTGAAGGTTTTAATCCCTTTGGATAGCAACTGGGTGCTAGCCAATCAGGCAAGGAATCTGGAATAGTCCACTTTTGGAGGCAGGGTCAGACATGACATCTACACTGAAGTTTTTCTTACCTTAGCATTCTGACCAATAACCAAGATATTGAAAGTACTTAGCTCAATTTAAGCTACATCTACACTAAAAAATTTTCTTATCTTAGTGTTTTGACCAAGATATTGAAAGTGCATAGCTCAATTTAAGATATATCTACACAAGCTTTTCTTATCTTAGTTCCAAGTGCTTATTAATTTTGCTTCATCATTTTCAATTTCTCTCTACAATAGCATGCACAGCTGCAATTATGCATGTTATTTTAAATATTAAACAGAGGTATTAAATGCATATCAAAGAAAAAAGATAATGGACTAGAAATATTTTTGCTGGATGTCAAAAAAAAAATAAACATCCTAAAAAAATTACATGATGCAAGAGGTTGTTCAAAAAGTCTGTCACAACACAACCTATGAGATATTTTTATGATGACTTCTGTGACATATTAACTTTTTATATACTGTATTTTATTGGATAAATTATCTCAGTCTCATGTCTAACAAATCTTAAAATGTAATAATTTTAAAATTAAAATAAACAGCATTCTAGTTTTCTATATCTCTGCAACATTTCTGAATAATATCTACTATAGAAGAGATGATGGAAGTGGAAGCGAAGCATCGATACTATAGTAACATTATTAACAACACACATGTATAAATGGATGAATATAAAATATAAGTTAGCTGTTAAATATTTATATGCACTGTATTTTCAATTATATAAATATATATGATGTATATATATTATCTTTTCTCTTACCTGTGTATATTAAGTTCCTAATTTGAGAATTGAGAAGTTCTTTTACTAAAAGTAGAAATTATATAGATGTAATTTAATTAAATGAAAACATACAACTATTTAATATAAAATAATAAATCCAGTAATTCTGTTATTATAAAATATAAATCACAATTTAACAATATGACTATTGTATAAAACAGAGAAACATTAAAATAATACAAAAATATTATTGCCAAGCACTTTCAACTAGCAAAGAAGATAAAAGCAGTGTTGTGTATTCTATTGAATGACCACAACCAGGTTGTAATGCAATATAAATATATATTGGTGAAACTAAGACAAATATTAAGGATTGTATTCAACGTATAAGAAGGCAATGGATGATAATATAGTTTATTCAGCTTTCTATGCTTATCAAAGTATTACGGGCATGTATGTTGTCCATGAGAGATTAGTGTGTTAATGTATGAAACACATGATAAAAAACATAAGATCAAGGAGTTATATGAAATAAAAATTCTTCTGGCACTATTAATGCGAAGTTAACCAGTTTTTCGATTAGTTGTTACTGGCCGACATAATGAAATGTTCGAGTTTATCCCTTAGAAGAGTATAACGATTTTTATACCGTCTTGATAGGGATTCAAATGAGTTGAAAGCAATAGTGTTTTATGTTTCTCTATTTTATACAATAGTCGTATTGTTAAATTATGATTTAAACTAAAAATAAAACGGTTTGTCGTTCATGGGAGATCACACCGGAAGTGGAAAAGTTGATCATCAAACCTACCAATATTTAGCTCTTGAATCCACGACTTTGCGATTGCATTAAATCTGGCAGGGAATTACTTGGATTGATAAATATTGCTTATTTTTTAAATTAACAAAGTCCGTTCTACAAATAACAAAACTTCATTTTTTATTACCAAAAATAAATGCCTACATAAACTTTATAAATAAAAAACCGCTTGATAATTTTGAAAAAACCGTTGTATAATAAATAGTTTGTTTAATGGATTTTTCAAATTACTAAATGAGCTAATTAACTATAAGAGTAAGATTCATAATGTCAATTGCCAGTAATTCAAATAAAATTAAAAAAGAAAAAAATTAAAATATAATAGTTCCATTAATTGGAAGACAAACCAGAAGCTGTTGTAAAAGTGATAGCAACAAATTAATTGGAGTTTTAAAAGGCATAGTAATTTTTAAAACTTATATTTATAATGCTACTGCAATTAAAATGTTTATATATATATTCAAGTGCCAAAAATAATTTTTATATTCTTAATATAAACAGCATATAGCGCTTATTAATAATTATTATTATTCATTCATTAGACTAGAGATTATCCAATAAAGAATAATATTTCTGTAGTGTAATTATCACTACACCACTCTAACACAAAGTAGGGACTTGTTTTTATCCACCCTTTAACACCTTGTGGAAGAAAGTAATCATAAACATATGACCAAAGATGTGAAAAAGATTATCCCCAAGATGCACATCTCATACTGAATTAGTACTCATCAGTGTGCTCTGGACCAATTGATGAGTGCTGGTTCAGCATGAAATGTGCATCCTGGTGGTCATAATCTTTTTCACATGTCATTGGTCATATGTTTATAATTAAATCCTTCCACAAAGTTAAAAACAGATAGAAATCAGTCCCTACATTGTGTGAGTGTGGTGTAGTGAAAATTAAACTACAGAAATATTAACTATATAACACATTACTTAAATATAATGACAGCATATTAGTATCTACTCTGTGAGATCACAGGTTTTTTGTCTTGTTATATATATATAACTGCTCTAGTAGTATGAAGGACTCAATAGTTGTGGTTTGTGCATCAAAACTTCATCTGTCACTTTGGTGCCTTCATATCACATCATCTCCCAAATAATAATCATATGCTTATATATAAAATAATTCAAGCAAGTTTGTTCCAAGTAAATTAAACTTATAATAAACATATTTACAGTATATTTTAAAGGATACATACATAAATATAATTATTATTATAAGTCATCATTATTATTGGAAATCTTGATTCAAAGTTCAAAACAATGAAGCTTTATTCAACAATTCTCTGTAGTTTTGAGTATTCTTTGAAAGAAAACATGCACTGATCAATGCATTGTTTTTGAAGTCATCTCTTCATATTTTGATATCTTTGTCTTTTACTTTTGTGTCTTGTTTAATAACAAAAATTGAGGGGTTTAATTTCCGATCATAATTCACTTGAAATATATAAATAAGCATTGTAATTAATTGCTTCAATGACTACACTAAGATTATTTGCCTAGAGTAAATCCCCTGGGGAAAAATTACATTTATCTTGATTTCATAATATCAAAATTGTCTTCATGATATCAACTGGATAAAGAACAAGATAAAGTTTGTTACATCTTTTACAAAAGTCAGAGATTTTATTGATTGATTGGCAATAGAAGAATTTTTGATCTTTTTTGTTCAACTGTAAATTAAAATAAAGTAATTGCTGGTTGTATAAAATTCTCCATTGGTTGTACTAAAACTTTTTAGACTAAATATTTATATTCTTGAAGCAAAAAAAAAAAATCAAAATTTTTAAAAAAATTTAAGTTGGCCATAAATACATTCAATTATTATTAGTAGATCAGCTTTTTCTGAAAGTGCTGACAGTTTTTATAAAATATTATTTGATGTTGCTCTTGTAAGTTATAGTTGTAAAATTTCATCTTATCTCACATAATCCATTAATCTTACCATTGCTTTCCAGTTCATTCTACTCTTTCAAACTGATTGACTATTTTTGCCCAACTTTTCTCTTATATAATTCATGGAAAACTCTACCAAACACAAACAATTTAAAAGTAACATGATCCATACAATCACAGTGAAAGCATTGGGATTTTGTTACCTTAATTATAATTTAATGGGGACATTATAATTTTTTTATCATCTTAAATCTGAAAATGTTCATTAATTTCATGATATATATTGCTTGGCATAGTTCAAACATAAACTCACACCTTTTATCAATTTATCTGAGCCATGTCAGTTTTATAAAACTTGCAAAAATTTATTCACTGATGGACAAATGTGAATCCTCATAGACTTCCTAGAAATTTTTTAATGTTATTATCACAAAATTATTACCTCTACAATATTACATTTTCTGATAAAGAATTAAATTGTACTTCATCTTAATAAGCAATACTTTTTTTGTTTTTTCTAATTATCCATATTTATTTTTTTGAATTCACTATTTCTAATTCTGCAATCAATTTGTGTAAAAATATAACTGAAATTTCTCCTTTTTTGAATACCTTCTCTATATCTTACTTTAAAAATATGATCAATCCTGACATAAAGGGTATCATTGTTCAGTCCTTAATTTCTCTTAGTAATGTACAGTTTTTTAATGATATATTTACTCTGTAATAAATATTTTTTCATCACTTAACTTATCATTTTCAATAACACTGGGATTGAAAAATTAAAATGATTTTTTTTTAATGTTTTTAATAAAAAATAATTTCTTGATAAACCTGTGCTAAGTCAAACCAAATACAGACAATCTACTTAATTTAAACAAAATTATAAAATGAATATCATCAAGTAATATAGATGTGGAAAGTGAATTATAAAACAAATAGTATTGATACTAGGGCAAACTTCCAGAAATACTATGGTCTGTAAAGAAAATGAGCAAATGGACAATTGATCTTTTTGAACCTGAATTATCTCTTGATCAATTTGACTTTGGCTTACTTTGATCATATTTTGTCATGACGTAATTCATTATAGAAGTAAATAATGTCTGGATAGGATAGTATTAGAAAACAAAGAATGAGCAGCAATGTTACGAAAGAATTTTATCATCCTTGTATTGAATGTTGTACCTTTGACTAGTTTGAAAAATGTGTAAATGATAGGCCACTTTGGAGAAATACTTTTATTATGATTTCCATGAACTTGTGTTGATTTTTCATCATCTAATAATAATGGTAATAATAATGAAATATGCAACTAAATAAATATACATATAACATTACTTCTTTTATTACTATTCTTAATACTATTGCTACAGGTGCTATTACTACTAATAGTACTAACAATAGTGATAAACTTACCAGTTGCATTATGAATCACAGCTTCTCTTAAAAAGAAAGAAATAATGTAATTACAATATACATATGTCTTAATTAAAAATACTTTTTAAACTTGCAAATTATAAAATTATCTTCCATATTATTACAAATAAATTCATGTAGAAAACATTTAATTCTTTATTTTAGTTAATAAATAACAATAATATGAATGCAGCATATTTATTTATATGTTGAAATGAACCATGTTCAATGATAGCGCACTTTCCCATATGGGATGAGAGATTTTAAAAAAATATACATTTAAAACTCTCTTGGCAAAAAATGTATT
Source organism: Epiperipatus broadwayi (assembly GCA_028023455.1). Lineage (NCBI taxonomy): Eukaryota > Metazoa > Onychophora > Udeonychophora > Euonychophora > Peripatidae > Epiperipatus > Epiperipatus broadwayi. The sequence continues at coordinate 321,642 of JAQFVV010000608.1, forward strand.
GCAAATAATGTAATTAGATAAGAGATTATGAAAAAAAATTCAGGCATTAAAAGTGTTATGCAAATTAATGAAAAAAAACTGGAATACGCTGTCAAAAACAGAAAGAAGTAAAACACATAAAAAAATCAATTTTTTTATTACATTCATTCTGAATTCTCACTTTATTATGCTTAGTCAGTAAAATGTGGAAAAACCACCATCTGCTAATCTAACCTGGACATCTGAAAAACTTCACATGCTATTTCAAATAAATTTGGTTATAAATGAAGAAATAATGCTTATTTCAAATTTGCCATCTGGAAGAAAACAAATTACTATTATCTTGCTTTGTAAATCTTAAGTTTAAAAGGGACTATTTAAACTTTATCTTAACTGTTTTAAATTTGTATTTAATACTGATCTGCTATATCTTATCTTATGAATTATTTAAATTGGAGGCAACAGTTTTTTTTTTGAAAAAGATTTAACAAAAGTTAGTTGCATTTTAATGCAGCTGATGTAAAAAAAAGATTTGCTTTGTATTATATATAACATATTAACATCTTGTAAAGAATTTTTAATACATGTTATTTTTGTAGAAATTATCAGTTTAAAAAAATAATTAATAAATAATGCAAGATATAATATCCAGTTTACACGTAATGCATCTATACATAAATCATCCAAGTGTTAAATAATTAGAATAAATAATTGTTAGTAGCTTTAAGTTAATAATTTAATTGTACCCATAGAGTTCATTTGTCCATAGTCAACCCTGCATTGATTGCTGATGATTAGATTTTGTATAGGTGACCTTATAGCAATGGTCCCCAATCTTTTTGCACTTAAGAGCTCATTTTATAATACCGGCCATGGGGTGGGCACTATTTATTTTTTCAATGTAAATTTATAGTTGGATATTGTTAATAATAGATTCTTTTACACTGTAAAAGTATAGTATGACCTACAATTTGATTACAATATAATACAATAATTTATAAGAAAAATTAAATTTATTTGTATCAGATAAATAATTTTTTATCATGTTTGGATAGCGGTGGGCACACATAAATGGTCTTTGGGTGCCATGGTGCCTTCAGGCATAGGGTTGGATATATATATGCAATTGTTTATTCATTGGCTAATAGTTTAAAAATATATATGCATCAATATAGGAGTATTCATTCCTATGTTGTTTTAATGAATTAGAGATCGGACTTGAAATGAGCCATCCCTATAGAAATTGTAATTTTTTAAAATTGGGATTCAAACCTAAAAATGACCATTCCTTATATTTATTATTTTAGAAAGATATAGCAGTTATGCTTATCTTTTATTAATTATATGCTTATGAGTCAAATAAATGTTTTATATTTATAGATTTATTCATACATAGAGTTATATTTTAAATTTAAACTCTGGGTTTTGCTGTATGGCAAATGTACTCATTTATATTGAAGATCAAGATTAAATTTAACAAGGAAACTTTGAACATAAATTAGTGTTTTCTGCATGTATTTGAAATGAAGCAATAATATATGAGATTGGAGAAAAGACTTTGTTAAAAGAAATGTAAGTTTATATGTTGACTGACAATTATATTTTGAATTAAACAATTTTTGATATGATGTGTTAGCCTCTTTAAATGTAATATTATATAGTCTGCATTAATTCATTGTAAATACTATTTGTACATTTTTGTTCGCCCAAGGTGATGACCTCATTTTTTTTTAGTTTTTGTAAACTACCATTTGCCTCAGTTGGATGAATACTTAGTTGACCAGACAATAAAAAAATTTTTCTGTATATTGTAATTATATTATAAAAATAATAAAAAGTAAATAAAACAAATTCTACTGGTAAAATGGAGCAAATATATGTCAAGTTCCACAATATTCCAGAGAATGATGAAATACAGTTGATAGTGAATCTAGTTATAAGTATATTGAAAATGATAACTTTATTGTGTATAAAAAAATTTGAAGATTAAGATTAACAAAATGCAGAATAAAAATGGAAAGAATGAAGCGAAGCAGGAAATGATAGAAGCAGACCGCTTACAAATAAGCTGTAAAGAAGATAGTATAGAGAAAGATCAATTTGGAGATGATATAGACAATGTTCATCCAAATAATAATACATACAAACAAATATATCAAAAGCAAATTAAAGAAGAAATGAAATTTTTTGAGAGTACTACAACATTATCACAATTACATATGTTGCAGATAATTGGCATATTATTCAATCAGATGGAACATAAAAAAACAGAGGGATTTAGAGATGCAAAAATGGATGGAAGATAATCAAAAACAGATGTAATTAATGATAAAAAAATCAGTTGACCAAAACTTAGAAAAATGAGACCAAAAACTGGAAGAAAATCAACATAAGATAAATAGACAGATGGAGCAAAGAAAGTGAAGTATAGAAGAATACCATATTCATATAAAAGAAAAAAATAAAAGAGATGCAGGGAATACTATATTCATATAAAAGAAAAAAATAAAAGAGATGCAGGAGAGAATTCTAAAAAATAAACACAAGACAGATAAAAGACTCAAAGAAATGCAACACACCTTGGCAACCAACAATAAGAGATTAAATGTAAAATGACTAAATCTCCAAGAATCCAGAAGAAGTAAACAATCAGAGCAAATAATTCTATATCAAATAGAGCAGCAGAAGAGAGAAATTGAACTTATATTAAAACTTTATAATCAAGTGATACAAGACAACTGTGGTATAAAAATTATAAAACTCAAAGCTGACATGTTGGGAGATCTCATAGAAATAACTGAAAATTTAGAAAGCAGATACATGCTCTATTTCTAAATTATGAAAGAAATGGACCAAAGAAGAATGTGGTATGGAGCACCACCCTAACAATGATATTACTGATTAAATATGGAAAAGTAAAGCAACCCTATATACCTAACCAGCCAATAAATATCAATAAAAGAGAAAAATAATCAAATAACATACCAACTGACATAAATAATAGTCCTGTATCCAAACTGGTTCAAGTTGAAGACCTTCAAAGGATTATTAAGCAAAAACTCACTTGACTATTTAAATAGACTTGTTGAATTATTTTCATTTCATAGCTTAACAAATAAAAAAAATATCATAGCCAGAAATTATTTGTATGGTGCAATCATGGATTGGAATTCAAGTACCACCATCCAGATACCTACAATGAGTATGAAAAGGCAATAGTACAAAGATTTTGGAGTATGTGCTTAGGCAGATATCTCTAGAACAATACAAGGAAAAAGTACTGGAGAAAACTTACCCACAATTATTTAGGCTGGTGGCAAAATGAAGACCACTTGTAGCTTTCCTTTATCAGAAGTCTGTGTTGTTCATCTTATAACGCATAATTTGCTGGATAATATTCAACACATCATGATGCCTAACAAAATGTTGACTATAGAAAAAAATGCAGATCTACTAGAAGTCATAGACCTGGAAATGCCTTGTACAGGTGAAGAATCATTATGAATTTCATCATACAAGTCCTTGTACTGAAAATTTTAACAAAGCAAATCAGCAGAGATTTGGTCATATACCTGGACATATATATTATGGATCATCTAGAAAAAAATGAAAAAGTCCTCTGTTTTCATATCATCATAAAAAAGACCCTTCAGATAAAGGACAGTATCAAACCATAGCTGAATGCTTTTATATTAATGACCAATAGCTGGATAAGAAAGCTACAAAATGCATAACAGACATGAGAATGTTAATACTAGTACAATTATTTTTTTGTTCCAAGTTTGAGAATTTGAAATGAACAATATACTATTCATTTCAGTATTAGCCATATGGTTTTCCACATGAGAGAGATTTTTAAAAAATATTTAAAACTCACTTATTCAAGAATGTATTGTAAATAACACAATTAAATAAGATATTAAGAAAAAATTCAGGCAATGAAAATGTTATGTAAATTTTAAAAAAACCTGGAATAAACTGTTAAAAACAGAACATAAAACTTATATTTAAAAAATCATTTTTCTTATTACACTCATTCTGGATTTTCACTTTATTAGAATGGTCTCAGGCTTTAGTATGCTTAGTGAATAAAAGGAGGAAAAACTATCATTTACTAATTTAACCTGGAAATCTGAAAAACATGACATGCTATTTTGAATAAATCTGGTTAAAAAAAAAAACAATGCTTATTTCAAATTGCAGAGCTGGAGATTACTAAACTATATTATGGCTACATATGAACTGTTTAATATTTGCCATCTGGATAAAAACAAATTATAATTATCAGTAGTAGTATGGAAACTGAACCCTACTGTCTGATGATGCTGTTTTTCAGAAAACGCACATCAATAAACTATTTTAGAGGCCTTAATTTATGGCTGACAGTACAAGAGGTGTTTTTTGAGCTGTAACAGGCCACCTGAGGATGATGTATTCTAAGATTACACAACGAAATACTATGCCCATTGCATTGCGACAGTATTCATCAAGTGAGCGCTCTTGAACTCTTGCTATGGTCTGATTTTATGGTGGCAGTATTTGTAAGATATGAAACTCTGCAAAAATTAAATGTCGGATATTTTTTAAAAAGCGTAATGTAATTAATATTGCATATTAAGAAATGTCATGTCATTACACACACTTACTATCATTTTGAAATGTCCAAAACTTAAAAAGGTTATTATTTTTGGCAAATTTTTTAAAAATTCATGTGCAAATGCACGTTTACATGTTAATCCATGTGAGAACAGTAAATTGTCATCTGCAAGTTGTCCAAATATGTTTATTAAAATAAATCAATTGCCAGCCACAGAACTTGAGGTTATTCAATTTTTTCGATAAGAGAAAAATCCTGCTGGATGTGAGAGATGAGCATTTTGAAGTGATTTTTTTATTATTTTGGATTCCTATTTTCTTTTTTTTTTAATATTACTTTTTATGGCTACTGTTTTTGTTTTTTATGCCCCCCCACCCCCAAATGCTGTTTATTTAATTATTTTGATTCACAACTTGCCAAAAGTTCCATTTATTTTTGATTCAATAAATAATTTTATGGGAAACTTGTTGTTGTTTTTGTTGTTCACAAGATTATAAAGTAGATAGGTAATATTTGATGTTTCATTAACAGTTAAAGTAGTAAGTAATATTTTATTATATAAAAAAAGTGTTTCAGAGTTGATTCAAAAGGCCACACCAAAAAATAATAATAATAATAAAGAACTGTAACATAACATAATAAAATTTTCAAAAAGAAGTCGATAATTAAAAATCAAAATAAACCTTCCGTGCCACCCCACCTCTCCTATTTAGCTTAAAAATAAAGTGTTCTTTAAAAACAAACTGTTTATGTCTTTTTTTTAAATTAAAGGCCCATAAAATTAAGGAAGAACTTTTTGCTATCATATAAAGTTTTTTCTGTAGTGTAAAGATTTGAAACAAAAAAAAAGCCTCATAATAAATTAATCAAAAAAAAAAAAAAGACGACAATTCAAAATCAAATTAACCCCTCCACCCTCTGGTGGTTTATTCAAAAGTGCTGAATTGTTGAAGTCTTTCAGCAAATAAAAACATCAACCAAAAAAAAAAGAAGATAAGTTCAAAGCAAACAACCAATCCTCTCCCCATCCACCAGCTAAAACAACAAAGTGTTTGTTATTGTATTTTTGTATAAATAAACCGACAGTGTTAATCGATAATTTCAAAGCAAATCAACACCCCTGCACCATCTAAAAACAAAGTGTTTGTTTCTTAAAAAAAATAAACCAAAAAAAAAGCCGTGTGAAAAAAAAATTGCTTTACTGTAAGTAATATTATGTAAAGAAACCAGACAGTTAGTCGTTAATTTACAAACAAACCAACACCCCTAGACCATCTAAAAACAAAGTATTTGTTTATTAAAAGCAAAAAAAAACCCAGGTGGAATAAAAAAAATTTGGTGGTTTACCATCGCTGATGAAAAAAAATTAAAAACTGGTTGGAAAAAAAACTTTTACCTTAATATTATGTAAACAAACAGATGACCTGTGAATCAGTATATTGAGTGAATTGAGAAAAAAGTGTGCCAACAGACGGTAGAGTTCAGTTTTCATACTACTACCTAATTATCTTGTTTTGTATGTCTTACTTTTAAAAGGGACTATTTAGACTTTATTTTAACTGTTTATATTTGTATTTAATACTATGACACTATGTCTTATTTTATGAATTGTTTAAAGTAAAAAGCAAAAATTTTTTAAAAAAAGGTTTTAATTAAAGTTAGTTGCATTTTAATGCAGCTGAAATTTAAAAAAAATTAATTTTGTATTATATATATATATATATTTAAGTTATTTAAATAATTTTAAGTAATAATTTACTACGGCTGTAACCTTAGAAATAAGCATCTGAAAAATACGAAGGTAGGGACCTCTATAGGTCTTAAAACACAGGCTTATGCTATGAAGAAAAGAGAGAATCCTATAGAGGTCCCTACCTTCGTATTTTTCAGACGCTTATTTTACAGCCTTAGTAAATTATTACTTAATATAATAATGGGCATTTAATAAAATTTATAATTAAATAATTTTAATAAAAATATTAATTTCACAATGAATTTTTCAAAATCAATTGCTCATTTTCTTGATGTTGAAGTTATTTATACTAATAGAGTTCTTACTACTACTATATAAGAAACCAACTGATAATAACCGCTATCTACATTTTTATAGTAACCATCCTAAACATTTAAAGGCTAATATTCCTTATAGTCAATTTTTAAGAATGAAGAGGATTTGTAATGATGATAAATTTCTTCAACAAAATAATAGTATTTTATATAATAGACTGGTCAATATGAGGTATCCTAAGACATTGTTGGATAATGCAGTAAGGAGATCTTCTTTAATTGATAGAAAGAAACTTCTTTTATCTAAAAAGAGTAAAAAACAATTAGATGTTCCACCATTGGTTCTTACTTTTAATAGAGATTTTCCTTATATTAACCAGATATTGGTGAAACATTTTAACATATTACACTCTACAGATTATTTAAAATCTATTTTTTCTGATCCACCTAAGGTTGTATATCGAAAACATAGATCACTTAGAGATATAAGTTGTCAAAACAAATTTTATTAGTAGTTCTGTACAGGAAAAAGGATATTCTCCATGTGAGGATAAAAGATGTTTTACACGTAAACATATTGTTGTGACAAAGGTGGTCTTTAGTACTAAGAATCATAATTTTAAATGGTATATTCCTAATTATGTTACATGTAAAAGTGTTAATTTGATATATTTGATAAAGTGTAGTAGATGTTTAAACCAGTATATAGGTGAGTCAGCAAATAGTTTACATGTCAGAATGACTAATCATAGATTTGACATTTTGCATAAGAATAAAGATAGACCAGTTTCAAAACATTTTAATTTACCGAATCATTCAACTGATGATTTAAGAGTAGTAATTTTTCAGGAAGGTTTTTCTTCTACAAGGGAGAGGAAACAAAAGGAGAGTTTTTTTAATTTTAAATTCAAGACCTTAGAACCACATGGATTAAATTTAAACACTGGAATTATTACATCTCTGGGTTACCTGGTCTCCTAAATCATTTTTATATGTGATCTTTTTATGTGAAAATTTTCTTATATGAGATTTTTTTATGTAAAGATTGGTTATATGGATGTTTAATATGTGTGTTTAATTGGTATATACATAAATAATTAATTATTATAAATTATTGTACTTTGCACTAACTATAATTTTTGATTAAAATGTATAAGTATTTTAGTTTTTAATGAATATTAATGTGAGCACAGCTATTTTTTGTATGTGAGCATAGTCTAATTTTTGTATGTATTGTAACGGAATAGCGTTACATAGGGTTTGAACCTAGGAAAGTTAAAGATATATATTAATGACGAAATAAATGACAGGTACAAAACTTTTTAAAAAACGATCTTGTTTTAAGAATAAACGAGAAACAGCCGTTTCTAAAGCAGATCGCAGCTATACAAGAGTACCTGTCAGATTTATTGAACTAAAATTAAAAGAGTTTTTATTTTTTAATCATTATTTGTAAGTTTGCTTTTTTTTGTTATTTCGTTTTAAAAAAAAAAGAATGATCGAGAACAAATTAGAAATTTTTTATTAAATCATTTTTAAACAAAAAAGAAAGAAAAAAGATAAGTAAATTAATTAATCTGCAATAGGTTAAAAGATTCCAAGCGATCTAAGATATTTTGAATGGGGGGGGCAATTAGTAGATTAAAAGTTAGAGAATTTGAAACAATAAGCAGGATGTATGTTGGTAAAGTCTAGATAACAATCCAAATTTAGAAACAGAGGTGATAAAAAGTGTACACTGCTATTGTACTACTTAGACTTCTGGCTCCAGCTAAAACAATACTTAAAAAAAATGGTAAAACTAAATTAAATTCCAACGTGGTGCAAATGTCCCAGAAACCATTGAATAAAGAGGACCCTTAATTAGCAAATAAGAACTAATGACTCATGAGTGCATGACAGAGATTGGAGGAAAAATTCAAGGTGTCGTGGCGGGAAAGAAGAGAAGAAAAAGGCAAGACAGAACTGGAGAGACAGTTAAACATTAATTACAATTATTAATTATTGATTAAGAGTTGTGGAAGGCGAAATTAATTTGAATTTTAGCGGAGAGTATTATTAATTTTTTTGGCAGAGCTTCTGATTAAGTACTTGGACTTCTTAACCTAAACTTTGTGTGATACCGTAGACGAAATGCGTTGCTGAATCCAAAATTCGCGGCTTGGCCGCCGAACCTTCGCACCTGGCACCGCTGATCGATCCTAGAATGCTCTCAACCTCGGAGAAAATGAACTCAAGGACCACACACGCCCTGGAAGCCCCACCAAAAGCCGGCATGCTGAATTAAGGAAAACATCGCTCAGGATCCCATTACAGTCTTCTCGTTCCACAGGTAGTTATATTTTAACATTTGCTCACACATTCATGCACCAGCTAAATTAACTTTAAAGTGGAGAACGATTTACAAACATTAAGTGTAAAATGATAAAATTACTAATGACCAAATTGAATCACTAAAGAACTCAACCAGAATCATATGTGCAATTAAGAGTCAGCAAATATCTGTGCAAATTCATACCTAATTCCGTAATTATGTTATCTAGACTTACTAAATCATATATCTGCATGATAATTTTATTTACCCAGTTTTTCTAAATAAATCATTCATTTAATTAATACTTCTTTTATTGATCGCTTGGAATTTCAAATTTATTTAAATAATGTTGAATGAGTGCGAGAGTGATCTATGTTGTATAAGTTGAACGGGTACATTTAATATTTTAGTTAAGATTTAAGTATATTAATAGCGTTTATATTTGTCATACAATTCTTATGTTAATGTTAAGTTATGGTTAATTTATTCTGGGGGATATAGGGCGGGCCCAACAGTGATAAAGGTGTTTTAATATTGTTTTAACGGTAAAGTGCGATCTAGTTCGGAAACAGTGTTGCTGTGTTCGTTTCTTGCTGTCCGCTGGAGTGATGCTTGGGCATGTTCTGTGATATAGTTGAGTGAGCGTGTGCACGTGCGTGGCGAGCTTGTAAAGGTTCTCCTGGCGCCTATTACTCGGGTTCAATCTGAATCTACGTATGAAACAAATAAAAGCGTACGTGTATATGTGTTTGAAATTATTTTCACAAAACATTATGTAAACCCCGGACGAAATAACACAGCAGGTTCGTAAAAGGGAATCGTCAACAGAACAGCGAACATACAGAAATAGCGACGTCGACAAGTCGCCGGGTTACATTTGGCGCGTCAACGTGCGGCGAAACTGTTGTTTCAAAGGGCAGAACCGACGGGGATATAACTGACGGTTCTAATAACGAAAGTCAATTTAAATAAAGAGACCCTGAGAAGGAAATACGTTTAGCGGCCTAAATAAGGCGGTCGGAGGACATTTTTTTTAAAAAAAAAAAAAGAAAAAAAGGAAGAGAGGGCGCTCGAAATTACAGAATGAATTATCGATGAAAGCGGGGGGGAAATTTTATAATCACTAAAAGTCAAATTATTAAACATTGCTTGAGAGAGTGGGAAGGGGATTTAGTTCTTTTGTCATTATTAAAATAATCAAGCATCCGAATATACCTGATATTTGTAGAAAGCTGTGGGATAGCGGGATTCCGTGGAAGAAATATCAGATAGTAAAAGGAAGCAATTCATAAATTAATTTCTATACTAGTAAGTTAACCGCAAATAATTTTAATCGAAAAAAAATATACAGCGTTAAAAGACGCATTTTAATATTATTATATTCTTGCACAAAGGAACGAACTGTAACTGGGATCTTGTTAGGAGTTGTGTGTTACTTAAAAATAAAAGGGACGTTGAGCGTAAACAACACATATATATAAATAACCACCGAAAAAAATTTTTTTTATAAAAGTTAAGTAAAGGATAGCGTATCTACATATGTAACGACGCGTGTAACAGTATATAGGTATAACCGCACATATACCGATAGCTACTGAATATAAATAAAGGGGAACAGTGGGAACTGGGATATCTGAGCGATAGAAACTAAACTTGAGGGCTTACAGTGGGAATTTTAAGAGCAAGGAGCATCTGAAAATAGGACAAGACAGTCAGTGGGACCAGCGGAGTAGTAGGTGACGAGCCGTGGATTACTATAGCCAAATATAAATCGAATATTAAACAGGATGGAGGGAAAGTGGATTAAACTTGAACATTTTAAAGGAAAGGAAGACGAAAGCCCGTGTCGACATGTGGAAAGTCTGAAGAGGTTGTTCTCTTGCGGGCAGTTTAGTGAAGAATCTAAGATAGCGATTGCATGCAGCCACATCCAAGGGGAAGTGGTGGAATGGTGGGAGTCGATGAAAGAGAAACCGGAAACGTTCGAAGAATACCAAAGAGCCATAATGGGAAGATATTGGGGACTAGCCCAACAAGAAAGGGAAAGGTGGGCAATCGAACAAAGCAAAAAGGAAGAAGATGAAACATACAGTACCTTCATACAGCGACAGGTGGCGAGATTAAGAAAAATAAACGAATATCAAATACCGGAAGAGCGGCGAATCAGAATAGCAGGGCACAACCTGCCCAGGGAGATTAGACAAGTCATTGAGGGGGAAACTGAGATAAAACGAGTGTTGGAGATATTAGAGGCGGCCGAAAATGATGACTATTTTAGCAAAGAAGGGAATGATGGGATCAGGATAGCTAATATAGCACAAGATGAAGGGGGGGAAGGACCTCGGGGAAAACAGGAGTGCCCAAAGATCGATGTGTCAATCCAAGGGGTTCATACGAGGGCGCTGCTGGATACAGGAAGTCAGGTGTCGGTAATGGCTCAGGAAACTTTTGACAGGATCGCCCAAGGGCAAACAGAAATGAAAATCTTGCCATTGAAAGGGACCCAGATTATACTGGCCAATGGGAAAAAGGCAAGAATACAGACCAAACAGGTGTGGGCGAATATAGTTATTGCAGGGCAGGAATTCACCCAGATTGTGTTAATACTTGAGGGGCTGATACATGACTTGGTGTTAGGGTCTGATTTTATGAGAATGGCAAAGTGTAGCATTGATTATGGGACTGAACAAGCAAGAATCGGTAGAGTCATAGTGCCTTTTGGGGAAACCCTGGACAGAGAACCAGAAGGGCAGAGGAAACTGCAATGTATCATGGTAAAAGGGGAGATTGAGAAAAGAGTTAATGAAATGACAGGGCCAGATAAAGGGCAGAGAGAGAGGATTCAAGGAATACTGGGGACTTACGAGAGTGTTTTCTCGGACAAGCCGGGAGTAATCAAGGGGTACGAACACCGAATCCGGTTGAACACCAGCAACCCATATCAAACTAGGGCGTACCCAATCCCTTTCCAATACCGGAAGGAGATTGAAACTCAGCTGGAACAGATGATAGAGTGGGGGGTTATTTCAAAGTGTACCTCGCCATACAACAACCCCATCTTAGCCGTAAAAAAGGGTGACGGATCGATACGATTGTGCCTCGATGCCAGACAACTGAACAAGGTGACAATTCCAGATACAAACGCTCCGCCCATCATGAGCGAACTGATGACAAGATTTCAGAACAAGCGAATCTTTTCCACTATGGACTTGACAAATAGCTACTGGCAAATGAGCCTCCACCCAGACGATCGAAAATACACCACATTCAAATATAACGGACGGGCGTACCAGTTTAACCGCGTGCCTTTTGGATTAAAGAATAGTGGTGCAGGCTTAGTGCAGTGCCTGGACCAAACCCTATCAGATGAAGTTAAGAAATTTGTCACGATGTACGTAGACGATATCATTATAGCATCTGAAAACATAGAGGAGCATTGTCGGCACTTAGAAATGTTGCTCCATGAATGCGAACAGAAGGGAATAAAAATAAACCTAAAAAAAGCCACTTTGCGACCCAGGAAGTCAAGTTCTTGGGACATATCATAAGCCAGGATGGAATACAGCCTAACCCCGAAAAGATCCAGGCCATCCAAGAATTCCCTGTTCCGAAGAAGAGAAAGGATATTAAAGCATTCCTCGGAATGTGCACCTTCTACAACAAATTTTATGAAAACTTCTCCCATGATATGGAACCCCTATTACAATTGTTAAGAAAGGAGCAAGCGTGGATATGGGATGAGAGACGGGAACGGAGTTTCCAGAGGGTGAAGGAAGGATTTTTAAAACAGACCATATTAGCATACCCAGACTTCGACCAGATATTTTGGGTACAGACGGACAGTAGCGACATTGGGCTAGGAGCCACGTTGTACCAAAAGGGACCGGATGGAGAACAAAGGGTGTTGGCCTTCATTAGCCGACTACTCAAAGATCCCGAACGGAGATACACTGTCACCGAACGAGAAGCCCTCGCCATAGTATGGGCTTTCAAAAAGTTCAGACAGTACCTGGTCGGATCCAAAGTGAAAGTAATTACCGACCATCGGAGTCTGGAATTTCTGAATAAAAGTTTTTTGACAAATAATAGATTAGTGAGGTGGAGCTTAGCCCTGCAGGAGTTCCAATATGAAGTGGAATATTGTAAAGGGAAGGATAACGTGATCGCAGACGCACTGAGCCGTTACCCTGTGGGACCACAGCCAAATGCCGAGGCTGAGGAATTCGCGTACATAGCCGCTACTACCAGGCGAAGCAGGGAGAGTGAGTTTGGTGCAAACAACATTCGGAGGGGCCAGAAAGAGGATGAAGAATGCCAACAAATAATACGATACCTACGTGAGAGGAGGCCAAAGGCAGGGCCCGACCAGAAAAAGGAAGAGACTGGGGGGGGGGGGGGTCTGTTATGGAAATATCGGGACCGGTGCATTATTCTGGAAGGAATAGTCCAAAGGAAAACAGGGAATGGGAAACAAACCCGTATTGTAATACCGAAGGGAATGCGGGATCGAATGGTTGATGAGACCCATCAGGAACGTGGCCATTACGGAACAAGCAAGACTGAGGGGTACCTTAGTAATTGGTTTTACTGGCCAGGGATGCACCACGACATTGCCAGAAGACTACGGAAGTGTGAGATTTGTGCGAGGACAAAACCGCTAAATCGGTCGAATGAAGGACCTCAGATACCGATCATCGTCCGAGAACCAAACCACACCCTGGCTATTGATTATTACGGGCCGTTGCCGATGTTTGGGGGGAAGAGGTATTTACTGGTCACATATGATTTGTGCTCCAAAATGGTCGCCGCGTACCCCATGGCCCGGGCTAATGCAAACCAGACCATCAAACTGTTGGAAACCAAACAGTTTCCCATCATCGGGAAGCCTAAGTGCCTTTTATCGGATCATGGCACACCATTTGTATCAAAGGTGTGGAGGCGATGGGTGAACCAAACTGGGATCAAACATCATATGACGTCTATCCGGAACCCGCAGAGCAACCCATGCGAGCGGGTGATGCGGGAGTTGGGGCGGCTATTCTGCGTGTACACTGCAGGAGATCATCGGAAATGGGTTCGGGAGATTCCCCGGATTACTGAAATGATCAATACCTCAAAGAATGAGTCCACTGGACTTGAACCCAGTCGACTCCATTATGGACGACCTATACCATATCCTTACGATGATAGACCCTCGATCCGAACAGGAAGAGTTGATCGAAAACATGACAACCAGATAGCATTACGGAGATTGGAACATATGGGGGAAATGCGAAGGCAGACCAATAGGCCAATCCGAAACACGTTCACTGTGGGAGACCGAGTGATGGTCAGATCAAATCCGGTCAGTCGACCGGAACAGAACGTATATAAAAAATTCCTCAACATCTATGAGGGCCCATATGAGATCGTCAGGGCATATGGGAATAATGCCTTTGTACTGGCCCAAGGAAAGGGGACATTTAATGCGAGGGCACTGAAGAGGGCCGAATAACTTGGCTCCTTATCAGAGCTAAAATCCGCAATCCTCGGATTTTACTCTACACC
>JAQFVV010000609.1:0-117500 GCA_028023455.1 Epiperipatus broadwayi
CATTAGAGTTAAAAATAATTATGCTTATTAAATGTGTATTGCAGTTAAATATTTTATTTTAAATAAATTTCATTCTATTGATAAAAAATTGCTTAACCTATTAGTCAAACATACATATATATACATCTAGCGTATATATATGAAATAATGCAAAATTCTGCTGAAATAAAATGCTTATTCTATTGTAAAATAATAATATATTGTTGTTCAAATTTTATTAAAATATTTAGTATGATTTGATTTTGAGATAAGCCCACCAACATTTCTGAAAGAATGTATATTTTAATTAGTGAGCCGTTCAAGTCTAATTAAAGATGGCATTTTCTTTCTTGCTTTTTAATTAATAGAATTCCAACTTTAAAGTAAGAAAGTTAGAGTAAAAAAATTGAAGTTATTTTTAGAATGTGTTGTTTTGAAACAAAGCAGCAAGGGGGGCTTATCAAGATCTCAGATCATACAAACAATGGAAGGTAGCTGGCAGAGAAAGTATAAATAGTAGGGAGAACAAAAGAGATAATTATTCAGACTTTTCTTTTTGAAGGAGTCATTTGATTCTGATTTTGCTTGTGAAGGCGATTTATTAAGATTTTTCTTGCTGTTTTATTTCCAAGTTTTCTGGAAAGTGCATTCAGATTTCTCTTGGGAGAAATCCATCAGATTTTGCTTCACATTTAGCTTGTGCTTCCAAAAAAAGTTATACAGCTGTCATTTTCAAACAATGGAGAAGTTGGAACCTGCTCCAGTTAAAACCAACCGTATTTTGAGGAAAATGGATATGCTTGGCTAGGCAAATCATAGCTTTGCCTATCGCCGAGGTCCCTAAATACCATCCAAAAATGCCTTAACATCCATTCAATAACCATATGAACTCTATGCCGTGTCTGGAGAACTTTTCATGGAAGCCATACTTCATATTTTCATTGTCCGGACAAACACCTATCGTCGGTCGGATCAAGCCACGGACGCCGTAGGAAACATCACGGAAAAAGGACGGTATCGTATCTACTATATTAAACTATCTCGTATGCTACTTTTGATTCATATTGTTTTATTGTTGTATTGAAATATATGTCTTTGCTATGTAAACATTTTATGAATTAACTTTAAATATATTTTGGGATCATCTAGCTATATGTAACCTTTTTACCTTCGCTATTCTTCCTTACTAACCATTGTAAATATTTAGTATTTCGTTGCGGTTAAATTTAATAGTTAACTTTTTGTCATTTGAAATCTCTTTCCAATTTTATTTATGTTGTTAATTAAATCCAAGTCAGTTTCTTTTGTGTGCCAACTTGATCTCTTTGATAACACCTCTTTTTGTCCGCCATTTGCTTATCACGTATATTTGATTTAGCTATATACGTTTTAAGTCAATTTTAAACACGGTTTTTAGCGCAAAGCCATAAGAAATGCTTTGCGAAAGGTTTTTATTATCTATCGTACTTTATCGGGAAGATCGAGTTGGAATTTTTTTAATAAAATTGGGAAGAAAAGAATTTGACCGCAAACCTATTAACTTGTTTTCTTTTTATTGTCTAATTAGTTTGTTGCAGTAATTTAGGGGAATAGCGGAGGCCCATTAAAGCCTTATTCATATTTTAAAGCCATTAATTAAACATTATTTAATTATCAAAAACTTGAGTTTCTTAGTTATATTAAATGCTTTATTTTTACTTTTCAATGATCCAGGCACGCAAAACGCAAACACCAACACATCTTTTTATGTACTTTACACATTTAGCTTCTAGCTCTTTAGGATTTCCCGTCCATGTCTCTACCGCTGTTGCTAAGCTTTGTGGCCGGTTGAAAAATAATTTATGCATGGCTCAGATGGTGTTGTTTGTTTGTGATCAGGCCTCTAGAACAGGCGAATGGGCAGAGGTCATATGTATTCTTGATTTATATCTCGCGTATGGTTGGCCTTGAGGTACTTTCGCCTAGTATTCGAACTGGGTTAAATCTACACACATCATCTGACTGTCACAGTAGATTTTTTTTTCTCCGCATTCTGGACGCCCATCGTGTGGCTATTCGAAATTTTCCATACCCTGCAATGCCCTGTATAACATTCGTAAGTGTGTAGAATGTTTTTCCTTTTTCTGTTTTAAATTAAGGAAAATATGGGTAGACGTATAATTTTTTTTTCCGATTCTGACGCTGGCAGCGTGGACGAGTGTCATTTTTTTTCTTCTCTTCAAAAAAAAATTTTTTTTTTAACAGTACCCTGAGAAGCTAGTTTTAGTTTAATGTATTTATATAAAATAATATATGTATAATTTTTTTCAAGTTGGTTTCCTAACGTGAGCTAAATGTCATTTTTTTAATTAATTAAGAAGTTAAATGTGCCATAAGCTAAACATTTTTTTTTCCGAGTTTGATATATATGAAATGAATATTTTATATTTAAAAAGTTAACACGCCGTCAGTTGTTTTTTTTTGTGTGTGATTAGAAAAGAAGATTTCAGAGTTAAAGTAATTTTTTTTCCCTAATGAGTAGTTCCGTCATGGCCAGTGCGCCATATTTTTTTTGTCGTATAAAGTAGATAGCTTCGATAAGGCGGAAGTGTCAAATATATACCCACCCGCCCTCCCTTAAATTAGCTTTCGTACTTTAGATTGTTTTTAGTATCGCTCAAATATGAAAAAGTTTGGAATAATAATGTTTTTCTCGAAATATAGTATAAACGGTAGTGTTAATATGTTGAGTAAAAAAAAAGTACAGTTACATAATAGATTTTTATTTCCGTTTGGATAAATTTTTGTAAATATCTTAGATAACCTTTTTTTTTCGTTAATAGAATTTTTTTCATAGATTGAAAGCTTTGATAAGTCAAAATTACACGTGTCAGTGTATGGTGTTAACAAACATTTTTTTTTCACTTTCTCTGCATTTCGTTTTTATATAAAATGAATGCTATAATCATGCAAAATTCTCGTTCACTGTTAAATATTTTGTAATTACGTGTCCTACCAAATATATATAAGTCTTGTTAATAAAATAGCAAACTTAATTTTCAACTTAATAAAGAGTAAATGCGTATGTCGTTTAATTTATATTTTTGTATAACATATATGTCAGCCACCCTTTAGTTAAGATTTTTTTTCTCCATTTCGGATTATGCTATTGAATCATTTATTGAGTAACCGTTAGGTGAAGACCTTTTGAGTAACCGTTAGGTGAAGCCCTTGTTTTTTTAGTGATCGTTTATGAAGATTCCTTGAGTAACCGTTTAGGTGAAGACCCCTTACACTTCAGAGTTCAGAATTGCTGAGTAGCCTGAAATAATAGGTCTATGTCTGCAATTGTTGTTTCCGTGTCATAGTTGTGACCAGCGTTACTTGCCTGAAATAATAGGAGTATGCGGTTTGCAATATGACATTTTTTTTTTTTCTAATAAAGCCATGTACATAATAATAAAAGAAATATTTGTATAGGTATATCTGTTTGTATATTTATATGTAGTCATATATATGCTTATTTGGTGTGTACATATTCATATATATGGGTGTATATGGTATACACTTCGTTATAGTTTGGTAAAACCCATTTTTATATAAATGTTTTTTTTGAAACAGTTTTTGATCTCAATGCGTGATTCTGTAAAATTGCTTGATAATTGTTCATCTATTTCGGGTTGTGACCAAAATGGTAGTTGGTTTCGATCCCAGGTTCATAATTCGGAGTGGCAGTTATCATGGGATTTTACTTCTATTTTTAATTTTTTTTTGTGTATATATTTTATTTTGTTAATCGTACTTTAGGCTGTTTAAATTTTTTTTTGTGTGTCATGACCAAAATGGTAACTGGTTTCGATCCCAGGTCAGACAAATTACCGTACTTAGTTGTTATACGTCTTAGATTTAAATAATATTGTGTCATTTAAAATAGCATTTACTTATTCATGCAGAGATTATTTTTTTTCGTTCAGCAGAATCAAATTAAATTTTTTTTAAAGTGAACTGAAACGCAAAGTAAAATTTTAATTGCATTGAAACTTTATAAACCCTTATAAATGTGTGCTTGGATCATTATCCATTAATATGTATATTTGATATGGCCATTGTCTTGTCGACTGGCGCCCTTTTCAAATAAATTTGTCGGCAAGTGCAATCTCTCATATCGGATATCAAATAAACCAAACTATAGTAGATGATCAAAATAACAATGTATGTGTAGTGAGCCAAAATAATTTTGAAACATGACGTATGTATATTTTGCTCACATATTCCTTTTGAAATATAAACTTGTGTATTAATGTAAATGCATTTTTTTAGTTGTTTCAGGTGTCAGAGAAAGCCAGGTCAAGCTGTAAGTTTATTATTTTTAATGATATAGTAACAAAGTAGCAGTGATATTTTAAGTGAAATATAAATAAAGTAAAGTGAGGAGAATAATATGTAGTATAAATATTAAAGACAGACACGGCAGGATTTGATATTTTTTTCATGAACAAACAGACACATAGGCATAGGTTTAAGATGGGACCTCGTGAGGTAGGCAAAGTTAATTTCTGAAAACATAAATAAAGAATTTAGAATACTGACTTATTTTTTTAAAAGAACTAAAATTTTTCTTCACATACAGGATATAGCTCCTAGATACACGTAATACAATATACTTATATAGATTGTTATTAAAATACGTTTTAGAAATAAATTGTGATTTTTGTGTAGCAAAATAGCCAATAAAAAAAATGGAGGAACAGAAGAGAGGCGAAGATTATGACAGTGAGGAGGTAGTACTCAATATCCCCAAGAGGCCAACAGGTACTCATAATGAAGAGTATAACTTTGGAGCTCTCATCAAAGAAATGAGAGATGAAAATAAAATGATGATGACCATGTTCCAACAATTCATGAATATGACATCACAAAGACTGAACCGTTTGGAGGAAAACATGGCTCTCCACCAACATACTATTGTAACAAAAGTATTGCCAGATGAGGATACTCACTTTAAATGGCAACCCCAACAGAAGCAAGATGATACTCATATTAAATCATTAATTAATAATGAATTGGGTATGGATATTCACCACTTGGACTTGCAATGTGAAGAGGAACATGGACAAATTAATGAGGATAGAAAAAAAACAAACAATCAACAGCCGTCGAACCCTATCCAGGTGCAACAAGGCAACCAAATACTTACACCATTTATAATTAACCCTGTAACATCTCCTGTGGCAAAGTTTATCCACATACAATGTTTTAGAGGGGAACCAGGTGGAAACCCTAGACACCACCTAGATAGTTTAAAGATGTTTTTCAAATTCCAGAATATGACTGAAGAAGAAAAAGTGGCGATCTCCAGTCATCATTTGAAAGAAGCTGCTAGAGACTGGTGGAACACTCTGTCTGATCAACCAGTAACATTTAGGGAATATGAGCAAGCAGTGATGTCTATGTATTGGAGTGCAGAGCGACAGGAAGGTTTAATGTATTCCATCATGCATGAAAGATACCCAGCTAACCATCAAGAGACTTATGCTCAGTTTTTTATTAGACAGGTAAATAGAATAAAAACGCTAAATGCATTCAATTATCCGGAAATGCAAATAGTGAGAATGATTAGGCACAACATGCCACCTTGGATAAGGAAAATATTGATAAGTGCTCAAAGGCAAGATATTCAAGGTACAATTCATATATTAACAGATATTGACTACGGAAATGTAGAAGAGAATCAAAATGATAGGGTCTTGAGCCAGTCCAAAAATACAAGGCAGTACATACCACCAGACCCCGGAAAATTTAGAAATTAAAAACATAAATATAACTTGTCAGATTAAAACAACACGGACTTGATTTAAAATATAGGAGAGTGAATTATGGATAAACTGTTAGTTATTTAGTAAAAGAAAGAAAACACCGTAGGTAGCAACAAGTTAAATATTACAGCAAATAAAGAGTAGGCTTGAACTCACCTGGCACAAAATTCTTACCTCTGACCTGAAGCAACAGCATTTTTTTTTTTAAAACATTTTTTTTTTTGCTCACTAACTATTGGGAAATGAAGCAATGGATCTGAAGCCCGATCCATGCTTCACATCTTCCTATAAACTTAATTAGTATTGTAGACCTAAATTAAGTTTATAGTTCAATATCAGCAGGGTTTTGCATTAGAGTTAAAAATAATTATGCTTATTAAATGTGTATTGCAGTTAAATATTTTATTTTAAATAAATTTCATTCTATTGATAAAAAATTGCTTAACCTATTAGTCAAACATACATATATACATCTAGCGTATATATATGAGATAATGCAAAATTCTGCTGAAATAAAATGCTTATTCTATTGTAAAATAATAATATATTGTTGTTCAAATTTTATTAAAATATTTAGTATGATTTGATTTTGAGATAAGCCCACCAACATTTCTGAAAGAATGTATATTTTAATTAGTGAGCCGTTCAAGTCTAATTAAAGATGGCATTTTCTTTCTTGCTTTTTAATTAATAGAATTCCAACTTTAAAGTAAGAAAGTTAGAGTAAAAAAATTGAAGTTATTTTTAGAACGTGTTGTTTTGAAACAAAGCAGCAAGGGGGGGCTTATCAAGATCTCAGGTCATACAAACAATGGAAGGTAGCTGGCAGAGAAAGTATAAATAGTAGGGAGAACAAAAGAGATAATTATTCAGACTTTTCTTTTTGAAGGAGTCAGTTGATTCTGATTTTGCTTGTGAAGGCGATTTATTAAGATTTTTCTTGCTGTTTTATTTCCAAGTTTTCTGGAAAGTGCATTCAGATTTCTCTTGGGAGAAATCCATCAGATTTTGCTTCACATTTAGCTTGTGCTTCAAAAAAAGTTATACAGCTGTCATTTTCAAACAATGGAGAAGTTGGAACCTGCTCCAGTTAAAACCAACCGTATTTTGAGGAAAATGGATATGCTTGGCTAGGCAAATCATAGCTTTGCCTATCGCCGAGGTTCCTAAATACCATCCAAAAATGCCTTAACATCCAATCAATAACCATATGAACTCTATGCCGTGTCTGGAGAACTTTTCATGGAAGCCATACTTCATATTTTCATTGTCCGGACAAACACCTATCGTCGGTCGGATCAAGCCACGGACGCCATAGGGGAACATCACGGAAAAAGGACGGTATCGTATCTACTATATTAAACTATCTCGTATGCTACTTTTGATTCATATTGTTTTATTGTTGTATTGAAATATATGTCTTTGCTATGTAAACATTTTATGAATTAACCTTAAATATATTTTGGGATCATCTAGCTATATGTAACCTTTTTACCTTCGCTATTCTTCCTTACTAACCATTGTAAATATTTAGTATTTCGTTGCGGTTAAATTTAATAGTTAACTTTTTGTCATTTGAAATCTCTTTCCAATTTTATTTATGTTGTTAATTAAATCCAAGTCAGTTTCTTTTGTGTGCCAACTTGATCTCTTTGATAACACCTCTTTTTGTCCGCCATTTGCTTATCACGTATATTTGATTTAGCTATATACGTTCTAAGTCAATTTTAAACACGGTTTTTAGCGCAAAGCCATAAGAAATGCTTTGCGAAAGGTTTTTATTATCTATCGTACTTTATCGAGAAGATCGAGTTGGAATTTTTTAATAAAATTGGGAAGAAAAGAATTTGACCGCAAACCTATTAACTTGTTTTCTTTTTATTGTCTAATTAGTTTGTTGCAGTAATTTAGGGGAATAGCGGAGGCCCATTAAAGCCTTATTCATATTTTAAAGCCATTAATTAAACATTATTTAATTATCAAAAACTTGAGTTTCTTAGTTATATTAAATGCTTTATTTTTACTTTTCAATGATCCAGGCACGCAAAACGCAAACACCAACACATCTTTTTATGTACTTTACACATTTAGCTTTTAGCTCTTTAGGATTTCCCGTCCATGTCTCTACCGCTGTTGCTAAGCTTTGTGGCCGGTTGAAAAATAATTTATGCATGGCTCAGATGGTGTTGTTTGTTTGTGATCAGGCCTCGAGAACAGGCGAATGGGCAGAGGTCATATGTATTCTTGATTTATATCTCGCGTATGGTTGGCCTTGAGGTACTTTCGCCTAGTATTCGAACTGGGTTAAATCTACACACATCATCTGACTGTCACAAAATAAAGTCAAGCTTATTATATCCTGATATACAATAATGTTTTAATACTAGAATGAAATTAAAAGCTTACAGCAAATGAAAACAAAGACAACTGTCAGAATGCTATCATATATATATATATATATATATATATATATATATATATATATATATATATATATATATATATATATATATATATATATATATTGTAACATTTAGGAGATCAAAGATCCATGGTAACATAAATAAAGGTAGATAAAAAAAATTAAGATACCTGAGTAGTCTACAATATATATAAGATCATAATATCATAACTTAATAAATGAAAAATGGTAACTTAAATTTTATATCAAAGAGAAAAGAATTGTAATATGCAACTTGCTGAGTATAAGCTATTAAACAAAGATTAGACTGAGTTATCAGTCATATTAAGGGGACTCATACACATAAATAGTCATCAAAATTTAATGCTTTCAATACTCAAGTAAATATTAATTGTAAATAAAAAATATCGGTGGCTTAAATTTATCAATTTCTACTTAAGATTTCTAAAGATATCATAATATCAATAATATAAACAATAATGCTTGGAGGTTAGTCATTTAAGGTGTCTGGACTATTTCAAACCCTGGTTAGGCAGGCATTGTATCATCAATAAACAAGTAGAAACCATAAACAATTATTAAGAATAAACTATTATAACTCAGAAAATAACATCAAGTGGGTGAATATACTGGTAACTCATTAAACAATCTTCTCAGGTATACAAACAGTAGATTTTATCCACTTTCATCTCTTGGTTTGATGTCAAGTGCATATTCAAGTAAATAACAAGTGAATATGGTCTAGCAGGGTACCACTAGATTATCTGAACCTAGACACAGTTATATCTTATAACCCTTTCACATGTACCAGGTTTGAATCTCTTTTTGGTACTTTATTTCTAATAAAAATGGAGGATTTTGCTTTTAGACCCATATCACTGTATGCAATAACATTTAGGTAAACATAAAACATCTTTAAACTAAAGTGGAGTGTATAAAATTTATTAGACAGAAATCATTTCTTAGATCTTAACATAATAAATGCCTTTCAATATTTTTTATAAGTTTTTCTAGCTCAGATTATATTATTAATTTAGAGTGGCAATTCACTCATCCTTGCATGAAATAAATGATGGGATGGTGGTTATAATAATTATTTATGAATGTCAACTAAATACCATGAAATTACCTATTTATCTATGGCCTTTAAACATTTATCTATCCCATTAATTAAAATGTGATGGTGATGATGATGATAATGATAACGATAATGGTTTCAACCACAGCTTTAGAACTAAGCCTAACATAAAATTTAATTCTTAAAAAGAAATTTGTAATTATTGCTTAATCTTAGTATATCTAATTAAATCCTAAATAGCTAATATTCACCTTGATGATGAATGATCACAACTAATAAAAAAATACTTTTAATGAAATATATATGCCTCATTTAATAAAACAAATTAACATTTATCACTGCATTTCTAATGCATACATAAAAATTTCTATATCTACTTGAAAATTGATATTAACAATAACCATAATAATCATAATCGACTGTTTTAAAATCATAACATTAATTTTAAATTCTTCCCCCTTTCCCGTAACTGGTATAATGTTTATTAAATTGGATGTCAAATTTGCTAAGATTCTCACTCCACCAGAAAATATCTCAAAAAAAAAAAAAAATAAACACTTTTTTTTTCTTTTCTCTTTTGCACACATACTTTTATAATCTAACATGTAAAGTAGAATAGTTAAAAATAAATGTTAGTAAAATTGGAAAGAGCAAGTTTGTTAGAAACAAGTTTTAAAGTACCCTTTTCTCCCCCTCTCTTTTAAGCTCTGAAATGCTATACTTTAACTTAAAACACCAATAATCCAATATCTTAATACTGCCTCTTATTTTACATTCACACACAATTACATATATGCAACAAGTAGTATTATGTATGTGTGTGTTTATCCCCATGAAAACTAAAAGATTACTTAAAACCAAAATAATAATACAAAAAAAAAAATTTTTACATATCAATAACCTTTCATAACTTTAGGTTAATAGACAATCATAATTTTAGTACATATAAAATCATTAATGAAGCTTATGGTTATCACTAGTAAGAAATTCTTGGTTCCAATCGATCTTAGCTGTTTTAAAAGTTCTGAGATAACAAACGAAAATATACAACTTTATTGCTAAAGTTTTACTAAGTCTCTGATATCATAAAGAAAATATATATAAAAAAATTCATATTATCAGTTCTATTCTTTGGTAGCGACTTCCAATGATTCTAATTTATCTTGTTTAATGTCTGTACTTTGGCAGCAACAATTTCCATGTTTCTTTGGAACCATCTCTTTAATTGTATAATTATTTGATGGTGATGATTCTACTGAGGTTATTTGCTTTAATGGGAATCGTATTGGCACAAGAACTTTTCTTCTCTTCCTGTTAAGCATGATGATTCTTTTAATTGATGAAGTATATCAGTTGTCTTCAGGTTTATACTTTTTCTTGGGTTTAAACTCAGTCACTAGATTCAATTTGTGGTAGATGATTCAATTTGCACTAGATGATTTAATACTTATCAATCATTTTCCTTCAGCTTCCAAATGCATGTGAATCTTTTCTCTTACTGAAAATATCGCACTTCTTTCAGTCATCAGATGTAGAATATTTTAATTTCATTTCTGACAAGACATTTTATTATTATTTTTTTCCCCTATATGATGTGCTAGATCTGGGGGCCAGAGAAAGCCCAAGATGATCTATATATTTTTCCTAGCCCGACATCCTTATATTTTAATCTTCAAAAACTTTATATTAAAAAAAAAGATTTTAAAATTGATATTTGCAGAATTAAAATGCTTGTCTCTTAGTTTCAATATTTTAAAAAAATCTCTCTTTTTAACTGATTTTTCAGACTGGTTTTATATTTGATTTTTTTATATTTTTTGACAGATTCATTTAAGTATATTTATAGCTTATTTTCAGCTAACTCGTTTTTAGCTGGATAGTGGAATCTTTTTTTCAGCTGTTAGTTAAGGAAAAATATGAAACTTCACACTATCATGATTTTTAGACAAACTTTTGTTTTGAAAGAAAAAATAGACTTAATCCTTTTTCTGTCACAAAATGTAACACCTAAAGTTTGAGCTTCTTTCTTTGATCAAGCTGATGGGACAAATTTAAACTTAGCACTCTCACCAAGCTTTGCTTTAACAGAAAAACAAACAATCTTTATAAAAACAAAATTGTTACAAAAATATATATCTAATTTAAAAATACTTAATTGTAAATTATTAGAGAAAAAATATATAGTTAATAATAAATTTGGCTGAACGTTTTCGAGGAACCGTGCCTCATACTCATAGCCTTAGTGAAAGTACTTAATATATGTAAATGAGAATATTCAAATGAATTACTGTTACGTAGCCCATTTTTTCAAGATGTCAAAGCACGTGTCTCTTCTGTTGATTGCATGGATGTCTCTTTAATGTAAATCCTCCTTTATTTTTCTCCTTATCTTTTTCTGACATAAAATAACGGGTTAGCGGGAATAAAATTGTGCTGATTGTTTAGTATGTTCAAAAATCAGAAGATTATCTTTCGTTTCTTGACTCCCATATTTTCACTCTTTTCGAAGATAAATGTACACAATCAAGATGTTTATGGGCCTCCTATCAGTGCTGTTATCCAGTATTTACTTAAATAAATATGAGCAATCCACATTCCAAAATATTTCAACAAAACCCAGACTCAAAACAGATATAGAGACATTTCTACATCTAAAAAAATATTTAAATATACCGAATACAAACACAACTAAACTACTTTCCATTACATATGAAAACAAAGAACCAAAACTGACCTTCCAGCAAGACCGCCCTCAAAGATATAAAAGATGTTAAACCACAAAACACCTATAACCCACACAAACCAGCCAACATTAGTTTAGAAACTATACTTGTGTAAATAGACCATAGGAAGAAAAATAACAATATATAAAGACCATCCAGGACAAACAAACCATAGGGAAACAGAAACAACACACAAAGAGAAAAGCCGCCCAACTACCAGAAAACCCCACACCCTAAAAACCACAAACTAGAAAACCTGAGCAACAAATACAAAATTCAGAACCCACCCAACACTAAAGGTGACAAAACCCAAAGCCATGAACCACCCCACGGGGACCCATTCCGCCCCCAACGGACCCCAATAGGGACAACCACAAACCCAGGCCAACGCCTCAACGCCCAACCACACTCGCATTTTGAACACAAACAACGGCACATTTATCCCGCACCCCGTATTTTTGCTCGAACCAACGACACGGAAAAAAGGAGGCACCATAACAGAGACACCAGCAACAACAGAAGGACGCGACACGAAAAAGGGCAAACTAAATCCATACAAAAAGCTCCGCGAGAGGGCCCAACCATACTTTTCTCAGTTTTTTTACAAAAAAAAAACGACTAATTTAACAGATTTTCTCTTTTTTTTTCAATATGTAATAAAATATACATTTATGTATGTAATGTACACACACACTTATTCAACTCATTTATAAAACTAGCCTATAAAATAATCCAAATGCTTTCTAGAAATTATAATTTTAATATTTAAAACTAAATCCTTAACTTTCAAATCCCAAACTACAACTTTAAAAAAAAAATAGAAATAGAATAAAATATTAGAATCAGGTAAATGTAGGTTAGCTTTGAAAAGAGTTCAATATTTGAAATATATAATGATAATTAAATAGATCTCACACACACTGCTTATATATGTGTTATTGCTTTACTTTGTTATCAAAAAAAAATTAAATATTGAATAACTAAATGTGTATACAACTCTTTTTGAGTTTTTTATCAACACACAAACAAATAAAGAATATAATTGTTGCCCAACTCTCTTCCTGTCTTAAGCTCTTAGAACTGGATCTTGTAGGGTTTAAACTTGGGTTTCCTACAGCTTTCTTTCCTATATAAAAATGTTATGATGATTTTTGTTCCACATTTTCTTTCATGCACATTACTACAAATTTAGCTAATGACTAAATTGTAATGGCACAACATATATATATATATATATATATATATATATATATATATATATATATATATATATATATATATATATATATATATATATTTGTAGGCTGCGAAAAGGAGTTTGCTATTAACTGAAAGGAGACCCTTTGATTCCTCTTGGAGGCCTTAAAGGAACCGAGCAGGGCAAATTCCTAATGTCCACTCCATACGTTCTTGTCATTGCAGCTGTTATTACTATGTGATTATTCATATAGTATACGAACATGGATGGGCTGCTCACCAACACACATTAGCCAGCGTGGTGAGTTTATTGGCTTTTTACCTCTGAGTTTAAGATCAAGAAACACCATGGTCTTTCTTCTCAGTGCCTGATAAGGCAGAATGAATGTTTGTGTAAATGATAAATATTTTTTCCATACATATATACAATTATGACAGACAAAAATAAAGCATGGCCCTTATTCCCAGGAGGCTGTAAAGTCACCAACCAAGGCAGCGGTTGGTGGCCAAAGGCAGAGGGTGCTAAGAATCCCCTGATTGCGGACCCAGGCTGCCATTTGATGACGACTTTTTATTTAGGTACTTACAACTGCAGATCACTTTCAAGTGAAGTAAGATTGCAAGAATTAGAAGAACTGTCTTATATTAAATGGGACATTATTGGACTTTGTGAAGTAAGAAGAAAAGGAGAAGAAACAATTGATTTAAAAAGTGGACATATACTCTATTATAAAGGCACACATATTGGAAATACAAGTGGAGTAGGATTCATTATAAATAAAAAGTGGAAGAACAATATTGTGGAGATTGATGGTGTATCGGACAGAGTGGCAAGATTAGTTATACAACTTAATAGCAGATACCAAATATAGATAATTCAGGTTTATGCCACAACAAGTTCTCATAGTGATGAAGTAGTAGAAGATTTTTATATGGACATACAAAAGGCTTTTGATCAGAGGAAACAACATTTTAAAATTTTTATGGGAGACTTTAATGCTAGAATTGGTAGACAAATGAAAGATGAAATTGCTGTAGGTAATTTTGGTTATGGTAATAGAAATGAGAGAGGACATAGACTTGTGGAGTTTGCAGAAAAAGAAAAACTTTATATTATGAATTCATTTTTTGAGAAAAATGTTAAAAGGAAATGGACATGGAAGCATCCAAATGAAGGTACAGCAGAATTGGATTATATTTTGACTAACAGAAAATACATATTTCAAGATTGTAATGTTCTTAATAAATTTAACACAGGAAGTGATCATCGATTAGTAAGGTGTAAGTTACGTGTTAATGTAAAACTAGAGAGACAAAAATTATTAAGAAAAACAATATTTACAGTTGATATTCCTAATCTTCAGAAACATTCTAATGAATTTAAATTAGAACTTACAAATAGGTTTCAAGTGTTAGGAGATTTTGAACATGATTCAGATTTGAATGAAATTAATATGAAAATAACTGATACACTTTTAAAAACTGCAACAAACATAGCTGGTAGAAAAAAGCAGCAATTGTCTAATAAAATTTCTACTGAGACTAGAGAATTTATGAAGAAAAGCAGGAATATGAAGATATACAAAAATGATGTATTAAAAAGAATTGAATATCTCGAATATTGTAAAATGGTACAAAAAAGAGTTGAAAATGATATACGAAAGTATAACTGTGAAATAGCAAGGAAAGCTGTAGAAGAAAATAAAAGTCTCAAGAATGTTAAACAGCATTTTGGTATTGGTAGGAAATTTATATCTGCAATTAGAAAAAAAGATGGAATTATTACTAAAAAGAGAGATGACATCATGAAATTGGTAGAAGATTTTTATCAAGAATTATATAGTAATAAAGATCAAGTACCTCCTATATCTATTACATCTTCCGAATTGCCCAGAATTTTAAATGAAGAAGTGAGACATGCAATTAAGTGTATGAAGAAAGGAAACGCTCCAGGAAATGATGGAATTATAATTGATATATTAAAAGAAGCAGGTGAAGAAATAGAAACAATTTTAGCAAAGTTATATACCAAATGTCTAAATGATAAAGATGTACCAGAAGATTGGAAGAATGCAGTAATAATATTAATATTTTAAAAAGGTGATAAAGAAGATATTAGAAATTACAGACTTATCAGCCTTTTATCAGTTTTATATAAAATTTTTACCAAGATAATTACAACTCGTCTACAGAGAACTTTGGATTTCCACCAACCAAGAGAACAAGCTGGATTTAAAAGTGGTTTTTGTACAATAGATCATATCCAGGTATTGAGAGAAGTCATAGAAAGGACAAATGAATATGAGTTGTCATTATGTTTTGGATTTGTAGATTATGAAAAGGCATTCGATTCTATACATATTTCTTCAGTGATTACAGCATTGGATCATCAAGGTATAGATAGATCCAGGATATTGTTATATTTTAAAGAATATTTATAAAAATGCAACAGCAACAATTAGATTACATAATGATACTGGAAAAATCAACATTGAGAAAGGTGTAAGACAAGGTGACTCCATATCTCCAAAACTCTTTACAGCAGTGCTGCAAGAAGTATTTTGTGGATTAAAATGGGAAACTAAAGGATTGAAAGTAAATGGAGAATATTTAAGTCATTTAGATTTTGCAGATGATGTAGTTGTTTTTGCAAATAATGCTTCAGAGTTGCAGGAAATGTTGCAGGAGTTAGCAGATGAAAGTAGAAAAGTAGGACTAAAGATAAATGTTAAAAAGACTAAAGTAATGTTTAATCGATTTGCTCAAAATATGAAAATAAAGATTGATTATGAAGAATTAGAAGAAGTTAACAGTTACAAATACCTTGATCAGATTATTAATACAGATGGAAACATAATGGAGGAAATTAATCATAGAATTAAACTTGGTTGGAGTACTTTTGGTAGAAATAACTTGATACTAAAAGGAAATATGCCTATGTGTTTGAAAAGGATGGTTTTTAACAAATGTGTTTTACCAGTTCTTACTTATGGATATGAGACTTGGACACTTAATAGAAGAGCAATACAGAGACTTCAGACCACTCAAAGGAGTATGGAGAGATGTATGTTGGGAGTAACAAGAAGAGATCGAAAATGCAATGTATGGGTAAGACAACAAACAGGTGTTACTGACCTTATTGAAAAAATTAAAAGATTGAAATGGAGTTGGGCTGAACATATTGCTAGAAGAGATGATAATAGATGGACAATTGAAATTTTAAACTGGATTCCAAGAGATTGTAAAAGACCCAGAAAGAGACCACATGTGAGATGGATGGATGAAATAAGAAAATGTGCAGGGGTGTTGTGTAGAAGAGAAGCTAAAGATCAGAGAAGATGGATTAAACTTGGAGAGACCTTCATCCTGCAGTGGATTGATAATGGTTGATGATGATGATATATTGTAACCTCTGTCTTTTTCACTTATTCACTTTATTAGATTTATAAATGCCCAGGTGCCAATTCTATACAAGATAGAAATTTATAATTGTAAATTGCTTTTAAACTTAATTAAAAGATTTTTATATTGTAATTATTCTATGGCTTAGTTCAGTTGAGGTTATAGGATATGGTCATCATATAGGATGCAAATAAGAATAATAAAATATTTATGGATAACAATTCTGTAACACTAATTTAATCATATGCCACACATTTATTCAATTACAAAACTATTGTAAAATTATCAATTATCATATTTAATATAGGATAGATAATGATGAGGGTCAGGTACCTTTTATATCCACATCACCATCCATTCTAAGCAAAGTAAAATATATTATTGGCATTGTAATACTGAGATTTATCAACTCCAGACAAATTAAATGAATTGACTTCTACTGGCAAATCTATATATTCTAGGGCTACGTTATGTTAGCCATATATGTGTGTGTGGAAATGGAGAATCGAATGTAATATAATCAAGCAATTCATATGGGCTATTAATTCAATAAAACATTTATTAAAAAAAAAAATAATAATAATAAATAAAAAAAAAATTATTTATGCACCTTTCTAAACAATTACATTTCTTCTACAGTAAAACCAAAATTGACTAATATTTAATATATGAATCATATATTTTCGAATATGTGTGCTTTTATAATATCATAAATATAATGTATTTTTAAAACATACTTTTTATTAGCTTATTTATAGAACTTGGATGATGCCATAAATCAATCATCTTTTATACATATTATAAAAATTTATACAACACTTATCTGTTATAATTAGTGTATATCATCTAACATTAACTATACAACAATAAAGAAAGGCAGGGGGAAACAATAACCAAACACTTATACTTATACTTATATATGTGAGGGTTAAATAATATCTCCAAATGCAATCTAAATAATCTAATTGTCCCTTGACCCTTTCTACCTCCAACTTATAACAGACAAAGTTTTAATTCTTTATTTTTTTAAATAAACTTCATTAACGAAATTAAAGCATAATAAATACAATTTTAAAAAAAATAATAATAATTTATACCATCATGCACACATCCGAATATCTATAATCACATATAATATAATTTCTAGATCATACAAAATAATAGATTATCATATTATAATAATATGAAGTTACATTGTTTTTTTGTTTTTTTTTAAAAGAAAAAAAAAAAATTGGTTGTACATCTGTTGTAATCAATAATGAAAATACTTATCAATATCCCATCATTACATGTTAAGTTTTTTTTTAAAAATTTGAAAGTTGAAAGAAACATACATATCAATTTCAAAGACAACAGTAAATTATAACATAAAAAAAATATCTATCTGATTGTTAAAGCATAATTTGTTAAGAATGACAATAGTCTTTTTTTATCCTAGAATTTTGTTATAGGTGTGATAAATGACATTTGCATGCATTGGAATTATTTTATTATATATGTGCAAATAGCAAAGTTATACAGTATAAATTTATCTTCTTGATATAGGATTAAATAGATAAACTCTTTCATTTTTAATTTTATATTGCAGAATATTGATAGAAAATTCTTAAAATTGAAAATCAAGCATTTAATTATAGCGTTTAATAAGAAAATTTTAGCTAGCTTTATTTTAAACAATTTTGTCATTCTGATATTATTTATTTTTGGTAATACTTTAAAATAAATCATAATTACTTAGCTTACATATGGATCATCATTTGACAGAAATTTGGAGCTGGCTTCCCTCTGGGGGTGTTTATCTCCTCATTTTTATATTATTCCAGTAGTATAATAGAAAATTATCCACAGGTATATTATTAGAATCCTTGCAATGTTTTTTTTATTTGTTCTAATGCTCTTAGAGAGTTATTGATTCTTTTAAGCTTTTTTTACATCTTCTTCCTTGGAATTTTTTTTACTTTCCTTCAAGTTTTAAACTCTCTGTCTCACGCCCTCTGTTTTTTTTTTTTTTATTACAATCAACTTTGGAAATGTGCCAGAATTTTACTTATAAAATTTTAACAATACAATATTTGAATAGAATAAAACATAATAATAAAAAAAATATTAAATATTAATTATTAATTTAGAAATGTTATTCACTATTATACAAATAATCTTTATCATTTTTAAACATAAGATTATGAACAATACATAATTAGTAAATAATAAATAAAATATAGAAAAGAAAATTCTAATTAATAATATATCTATGTATCTGCTTATTATGACATGTAAATTTTTCTACTACATACAAACATCCCTGGTGTTGTTCATCCTCCTTTTCTACTACCAAACACATATAATCCAAAACTCTACCAATCAGTACACCCAATTAAAGTTTTAATTCTTTTAAATCCTAATTTTAACTAGCAAATTATATCACAATTCATTTTTCTCAGATAACTATCTTTAGCCATTGTTAGCACAAATGTGAACTTCCCACATTTCTTCCTGGTGCCAACCTGGAAGGTCACAATATATATATATATAACTAATAAGTATAATGGTAATTAACTATTATTACCATCTATCAATCCACAGAAGTACTTTCAATTAATTCCTTAACCCTCCTCAACTACCATTAATTTCAAAAAACAAAATGGAAACAAATATTAAATCAAATCCCATGAATCTCGAATTTTAACATTAGCAGTTTGTTTATTAATTATATCCCTTTTATTTCTATTTATTAAAATTACTTCCTTAATTTTTCTTTTATGATATTTTCCTTTATGAAGAATCTTAACACTTTCAAGATCAAACTTAAATTTATATTTACATATTCTTTTATGATTCAAGAAAACTGAAGCAGTCATTAAATTATTATTATTTTTACTTTTCACATGCTTATATAACAATTCATACTCCTTTAACCTTTTTTCAATACTGCACTTCCATTTACCATAAATCCACAAAAATGCTGATTTACAACATTACTTTTCTGATTGACAGGTATGACATTTTAAAATTATTCACTTATTTATTTAACATTATTTGTTAAGCAGAAAAACGTGTTGTATATCAAATTTTTTGTGGATATGTGAATTGAAATGCAGTATTGAAAAAAGATTAAAAAAGTATAAATTGTTATACAAGCATGTGAGAAGCAAAAATAATAATGATTTAATAACTGCTTCAGTTTTCTTGGATCATAAAAAGGCATGTAAATATAAATTTAAGTTTATATTGAAAGTGTTAAGACTCTTCATGAAGAGAGAAACCATAATAAAAAAAAATTAAGGAAGCAATTTTAATAAATAGAAATAAAATGAATATAATTAATAGATAAGCTGCTAATGTTAAAATTTGGGATTCATGGGATTTGAGTTGATAACATTTGCTTTCATTTTGTTTTTTGAATTTAATAGTTGAAGAGGGTTATGGAATTAACCAAAAGTGCTTCTGCAAATTGAAAGACTGTATATAATAATTAATTACCATTATATTTATTAATTTTATTATTATTACAATAGTTTTTTTAATTAATGGACATTTTATTTGTATATTTGATGCCTTTACAAAAAGTAAATGTAATTAATACATATTCCCATTCATACGGCAGTATATTTGTGTATGTGATTGAATATAATAAGACTGCAAATTTAATAAATATGATTGTACAAAATTTCATATTTTTTATATAAGATATTGGTATTTATTTTATGAATAAATTATATTAGTTTTTGAATTGTCACTGGGGGTGGGGTGAATGCTGGGCTCTTTTATTCTACTCTATTAGAATTGGAAATTTAAAAATATTTCAAAATAATCTTAGTTTCATTACTAGTTAAATAGAAAGCATTTTTGTTTATAATCAGATATTCATAAATTTAGCAATGGACAAAGAAATGGGCACATACACTTATAGAGATATCTGATCGATTAAAAATGCTTTTTTCATTCAATTACTACCTATTTTAATAGATTTTAATAAACATCAAGCTTGTTTTAAGTTCAATTAATGTATAGTTATATTTAAAGCAAATACTAAATAACATTGATGACTTTACTCAAACAATTCCTATTCAAAAACACTTTGTCAAGCGTTGTTAGCCGAGAGGTCATCGTAGCCGCCTTGCAAGCAAGTAGTTGGTTGCAGACGGTTGTGGGTTTGCGTCCCACCGATGCTATGACATATGGAAAAAAAAACATCTTTTGGAATCATAAAATCACTTTTTATTAACAATCACTTAATATAAAATACCACGACTTTCTCTGCTAAGCATCTAAAGTTTTGGCTTTAGAGTTCTCATTGGTAAAAAAAACATAAGCCAGAATATTTCTGAGATGTGGATAGGGATAACATTATCATCTAGTTTTCACTGATTACAGTAGATGGCTCTGAAATTAAATGAAAAAAACAGCTCCTAAAAGCAAATGTATATTTATATATTCCAATATTGTACAGTATATTAAAGTCATTATCACATTTCAGCAATCTGACTTAAATGGTAATGTTCCCTTACACATAGCTGACTGAATGCTTATTCCATATTTGTAAAAAATTAAGTGTCATGATAGAGCAGCACAGTGTGGGATTCAAAGTCATGTATTGTAGCTCCACCCCTATTACTTCCAGTGCCCAGTCTTTTTATGAACTTCTGAGAAATACATCATTCAATTAAAATTAATAGTCAATTCACTTTTTAACTATAATAATAGTGATAAAGTCAGTTACTTAGAAGGCCAATAATATTTAAGCACTAAAGCAACAGAAGACGGATATCAGTTCCATTCGAATTATCAAAGTAAACTATTTTTAAACCTTTGCTCAGCTGGAAATCAATCCACGAATCTTTTTATTCTTTGGATCGACACTCTTATTACATTAAACATTACTTTAAATTTTATTATATAATAAGCATATTAACAGCTGTATATTAGCAAAAAGTTTTCTTTTCTCTTTTTTATGAGACCTCACATATATTTTAAAGCGTAGCACCATTGGGGTTTTTTTTTATGAGCGCTAAACATTTCAGGAGCGATTAACCCAAAATAAAAAAAGATAAACTAATGGAAAGCTTCATATTTTATTTATAAAAAAACTATTTCTGTTTCTTCGTCAGCAATCAATTCAGATATCATCAGTTTCTCAATCCAGCTTAAAATCTCGGAGAAGCCAATCACTCAGAGTTACAATTTTTTAAAATACAATATTTGATAAGATAATATGTTATACAAGGTCAATATTTTCATATTGGTATACAAATGATAGATTCATCAGTATTCTTAGTTTGCATTAATTTTTTTTATATATTTATTCAATATATATATATTTTTTTTTTGCGATAAAATTAGTGTTAAGTCCAAGCTACTGATTTCCTTTTCTGTTAAACTTTTAAACATTTGTCACTTATTTGTAATGTTGTTTATTAAGCTGAATCTAGCTTTCTCATTAATTGATGGAACTATGCTCTGAATACTTATGTTAACCGCATTTATCTGTGATTGGTTTTAATATATTCAGAAGAGACAAGTAGTAATTCTATTTTGAAATCTTCCAGCAGTAATGAATGGGATATTTTTAGCTTTGCTCCTAAACCTAATACTTATAATTTATCATAGAAAATGTTTCTCATTTTATAAATTTAATTAGATAGAAGCTCATTTTAAACATCAGATTTTCAGTTAAAGAAATGATGGCTTCTTTTATGAAATTGATTTGATAAACTGTATATTTTCAGTAAAATATTAAAATACAATTTAATTTATTTACGCAAATCGCCATGATATTATTGGCTACCATTTAATAAATATTAAAATGGATAATTTCTGATTGGTCAGGTCTCTCTCAGAGATGGCATAGGTCTTTACTCTTTTTAAATTTTACTTTATGAATATATAAGTGCAGATTTCTTCATTTTAGAGTTTGAGTAATCAATGGATAATAAATATTATAGTGCTATAATAACTTTATCCTTTGGCTGATTTCTGGATTTTGTCGTCAAAAGTCATGTGATATTGTTATTGTGAAATGTACATAAGCCTTTTTAATACATTTTATCACAAAAAGATTATGCATTATATAATTTTTCAATGATCGATAGTTAGTGTATTAACTTACAATGCTTATGATTTGAATTTAAATCCAAAGTGAAGCTGTCAGAAGTCAATTCATATTTTTTTAAGGTACCAAAATAACAACAACTTGGCTATCTTTTCAGTGTCACTTTTAAATAAAAAGCTATCATGTTAAATATGGAGAGAAAGTTCAAGTCATCAGCATTGATAAGGGTCAATGTATTGACTATAAAAGTGGTTTTAATATGATGCAATTTTGCCATTCCGATGGGTAGCATATGTGGATACTGATTCTGTGGTTTACTATTTTCTATTTATATATGCAACCAGCATCTGCTGCTGTCAATAAAGTTTATTATCTATAACAAGGGTGGCCAACTTTTATGTTCATAAAATCTACTTTTTATTTTTAAAATGTGTTGCAATCGACTTGTTATTATAGGCGATCAACTTATTGTCATAGGCATAATCTAAGTAGAGGGAGCTGTGAAATGCATACTATTTTTATATAACTAGTTAATAAAAAATAACAATTATTTAATGGGCCAAAAACTCATCTCTGAGGAAATTAAAGCAACATGAGTAATTATTAACAATATTTATTAATTCAAATTAGCTACATTAAGTCAAGATTAAAAATATTATTTTCAATAATGATATGATTTAGTGGACTTCACCTATCTAGAAAGAACAAAAACAAAATAACAAAAAACTTGAAAATCTTGATTTAATTTGTTTCACTTGTTACCCAACAGCTCTTGCCAGATTGACCTCACGATCGACCAGAATTGGCTTTGTGATTGACCGGTGGATCACAATCAATTGTTGGTCATCCTTGATCTATAAAATACATGCATCAGCACAAAACATAATATAAAGTAAATTATTGGCTTATGAAATACAATTCTAAAAATCAAAACATATTTAATAAAAATCATTTCCAAAATAAATTTCTTCATATATTTTGCAAGGTAAAGAATTAAATAATATGTTATCAATATTAACAACCATTAAAGAATAATTCATTTCGAATGCTGCACATCACTATTGAGTTTGTTGTTCATTCAGAAGAACTATCAAAGGGTGTTGATTCAAGTAGCAGTAAGAATAAAATTAATTTATAATAGAGTGTGACTCTGTTTTTTTTTTATTTTAATTTCTATATTGTAAAAAATTTTTAAAAAAATCTTGATATGTGAGATTAATGCATAGTTCTCATGATTCCACAAAATAAAATGTCCTCCTGACCTGTTGCATAAACTTTTATATTGTTTGTTATATTCAATTAATGTTACTTTTTTGTAGATTCACTAGGTAAATTAATATTTATACCAAGTATTAAAAAATCGTATTTTTTAAATACTTGTAAAAACTGTTTGAAAATATTCAATCTTAAATCCATAGAATGTAAGACTTACCTCCAAATTGTTAAAGCACTCAAATATTTTTTAAATGTTTATTTAGCTTTAATTTTTTTACCATGTAAATGTTGGAATTTTAAATGTAGTCATTATTAGAAATGATCTGCTTAAGATTTATATTTAACATATGCTTATTAATAAATGACTATAAAGACAGTAGACTTTCTTTATGGTTAGTAAATATATATTATGGCTCTAATATTGATTTTTCCTTTGGTTTGTAATTCAAATTTGCATATGTTTGTTCTTCTGCATAACAAAGTAGTTTTAATCTTCTTTAAAACCTAAAGCCGAGTGCATTGTATCACACATTTCTTAAACTAATTATTGTTGCTGTTTTATTTATACTGACATATAATTATGCATGCATTTTTATTTAAATTAGTACATTTATATATTTCATTTGTTAGATAATTATATACTGTTTTCTTTTTTGTTTATTACATTTTTATGGTTGACAATAAACCAGACTTCTTTGACTTTTCTTTTTCTGTGATCAATGGATTTTCATTATTTTTTTATTATAAAAGTATGAGGGTGTGAATAAATTTCCAATATAGATTCATAACTTACAGTAGAGTGAAATACAAAATCCTTGGTTTGATCCCAAACTGGTGCACTGGTACTTCAAGGATTCAAATCATTCAATTTTTTATAATTTAAAATATTGTAAACAACAATTAGTAAATATTTTTATTACTATTTTTTTTATATAGTTTCATATAAAAATTTTTGTTTATATCTTTTCTAAGTAAAAAAAAATTTCTTAAAAAATAAATCAATTCTAAGAAATCAGAGTATAGCTAAAAATAAATATATCTCAACAGGGAATTAAAAATTTAAAAAAATGTAATACCAAATTAATAAAATGAAAAGTTTATGAAACCTCATAATTGGACTCACAAAATTTAAAATAAAACAATGGAGCATAAAATCATCAGAGACAAATTAAGTTAAAATATATTTAAAATGGCAGTATAAAAAAAATGAGCCAAAAAATATAAAAACAAAACAAAAAATAAAAAACACATGTAAAATATGTGTTTGAAAAAGATATTCAATTTTTACAAGGAGTTTGGTTACTAGTCTAAATGCAGATATATACATAGTAATGTGAAGAAGAAACAAGTAGTGTAATACTACATTGAACTACCAGAGAGCACAGTTTAACATCTACTGAAAAGTAATGGCTGGAATTAACCAAAGCAGTTAAAAATGAAGAGCTTGAGGTATTAACCATAGTGAAAACATGTCTAAGAAAAGAAGAATCTATACTGGAAGACTTGGTATGGCAGGGTATAAATAGAAAATAAGGGATTGTGGTATAGGAGTTATGATAAAAAAATATTTAAATACTGTTAAATGTCAAGAACATTTGTGGTTTGAGATAAGGTTAGGAAAACCAGAATGAATGGTGGCTATAGTGAATATAACCACTGGAGATAGTCAAAGTATAATGGAATGGAACAATAGCATATATAAATACCTAGTTAAGGATATAAAGTTTCAAAAGAAAAGGTGAAGAGAGTAATGGCTATAGGGGATATGAATGGGCATATTGAAGAAATTGATGATATAGATAACAAGAATGGACAGCTTTTGAAGAATTTTTGTCAGAGAGTGAATTTGAGGATTTGAAATTAATCAAATATTTATGAAGGACAATATACATGGTCTAGAAATAATATATTTCACACAATACATTATGTATTAGTAGAGAAAGAGGGAATGAATAAAGTATGGAAAATTAAAATGTTTGATAAGTAAGAGGTAGTATATAATAGTGATCATGATTTTTTAATAATAGAAATAGTTAGGAGTGTGATAGAAAATAGTAATAAAACTAGAAAGGATAGTGAAAGATGCGAATAGAGAATGAATGATAAAAATAGGTTAGAAGAATATAAAATAAAAGTTAAGGAAAGCATGTAGAGAATTGGTTGGGGGTGAATGTAAGGTCTGGTGTGGTAAAGTAGAAAAAGTAGCAAATAAAGTGTTAGTTCAGAATATTCAGAAGAATAAAAGTAATAGAAAAGTGATAGTAAAATGTAAAAGAGAGGAAAAAAGTTGGCAGAGAATATAAGTGTGTTATTAAGAACAAAGAAAGTGTAAAAAGATGCTAATGGTAAATGGGAAAAGTATTTTTTAAAAAAAGAAGTTGGTTAAAATATATAAATTTATTTAGAGAAAATAATATTAAAAGTGGAAGAGATAGGAATAAAAAAAATTGGAAATACATTAAAAGAACGAATGTAGGGAAGAGAAAAATAGTATTACTAGATAGGGGAATAAGTGTGTAACTCTAGACAAGAATTAGAGACAATTTTAAATAAGTATGCAGTGGATATAGAAAAGATGTTAGATGTGAATGACAGAGTGACAACAAACATAAAAGCATGTAGTAATGGAAATATTAAGTTTACCAAAAATGAACTAGATAAGGCAGGGAAAAAATGAAAAGTGGTAAGGCAAAAGCTTTAGATGGATAGGCTATTATCATGTTTTAATAAGATGGCACAGAAGAGAGATTTTTCTGGATAGTTGGAGTAATACAAGAGTAAGGAAAATATTTAAAGGAAAGGGTAAAGATCATATAAAGTAAAGTTTTTGCATAAATGGTGGCTGGAAGGGTTGCAAAATGGATGGAAGAAAATAATATAGTGAGAGAAATGCAAGGAGTTTGTTGATTGGATAGATGTATAGGAAATAGTTTATTTGTAGTTACACAACTTATATATATATATGAGTCAAAATATAGGTAGACAATTAAATATAGTTTTTATAGATATAGAGAAAGCATATAATAGAGTAAATAAAAATAGATTATGGGTAAGTTTAGTAAATTTGGGAACAAATGGAGCTTTAGTGGATCTTATTAAGAGATTGTATAAAAATAATTATTAGAAAATACATTTGCTGGATCTTGGGCTAGATGAGGGGTCACATATGCATAAAATAACATGTTAAAACCAATCTACCCTCATGCCAAACAAAAACTACAAACATACCACCCAGTCAAACCTCTTTCTGATGTTTATGGAAAAAAACCACCCCATTCAATATCACAAAATTTGCTGCTAAACTGGCCATAATACTTAATACCTGTCACCCAGAATTTCTAAAATTTGTTCTTGCACATCTCAGCCAGTTCACTTCTCAATACTTGTGTGACATTGCAAATTACTTATCACAAAGACTACATGACATCTAGAGTTTATACCAAATTTCCATAGTCCCCTTCAACAAAAAGCAAGCCTCCATATCAACACTCTTCAACCTCTGTCCCATCTCAATGAGACCACTTACTATTAAAATAATTGAAAAAGTACTCAGAGATAGCATAGATACACACATTCTACCATTAATATAAAATAGTCAGTTTGCAAGGAAGCAATCATCTACTGCACAATCTGCAATGATCTTCAAAACAGTCTTGAACTCAGTTCAGGATCATAAAAGTATGCACTATTTGCAGTTCATCTTCAACTTGATATAGAAGTGGATTTTGACTCAGTTAACATTAATACATTAATCATTATGTTGGATGACACCACAATTCCATGCACTCAATCTGTATCTGCTCACTAACCTACTACTACCAAGCTGTGAAATCCATATCACACTTAATGGCAAAAATTCTCCATCATTTACATCCACTCCAATTCTTATCCCAAAGTCCACCACTCAGCTCACTACTATTTATCTTTTACATCAACCTGCTCATGATTAAAATCTAACAAAATATCAAAGTCATCCAGATATCAGGCACAACACAACATATAGCCTGCATTGCATATATGGATGACATTACAGTCATTCTTCTTTCTAGAAAGCAGATACCAATACTACAGAAAATGCTTCACGTTTATGCATAAATCAACACACCATCTCAAATTTAATCAGAATAAGACTTCTGCCTAGTCACTCCACACAATTAAGCCATGCATACAAACTTTCCAAGGCAAACCAACAGTGTTACTCAGTTTTTCCTTCTATATGGGGACAAATGCAATGAAACACAAAATACAAAACAAATTAAAAGACAAAGCAGAATGGATCATTACTTCTCTATCAAAAGCATATCTCTCAATATATGCTAAAGTACAATTGTTCAACCAGATAGTGGTGACTCATTTTGCAACAAACATCTATGAAATAGAAATACACTGTCAATGTTTATATCAGCAAAATGCCTGCTACCCAACACTACACAATGGTTTAGGGCTACACAATATATATATATATATATATATATATATATATATATATATATATATATATATATATATATATATATATATATATATATATCAAATACAGGATATGGCAAACCTTATAATAACCACCCTTAGACACTTTCCATGAACTTCAACATCTAATCTAAATAATACCTACAGATAAACCTCCACCTTCACATTGCTACCTATCATCAGTTATAAACCAATTTAGAACCATACATACTCAAATATCACTGCAGATAACAACAAAATATTCATATTGGAAGATCTATGTGGTGGTACACCCTGGACATTTTCCAGATATTTCCACCCAGATGCTTGGAATAAACAACTGACAGCTGATTAAAAAGTTTTAAAAATGGTCCATGGAACCCAAATTTTTGATTTCCTCTTTAGACTAAATCTATATGCCTTACCAACATTATACTTCCTAAGATACAGATGCTTGTATACAAAAATAGACTCCTTCTGCATACTATGCTACCAAGAAGAAGAAACTCAATACCATCTGTTTTGAAACTGCTTGGCATTAAACAATATTTGGCATGAAATAACTAACACATACAGACAACCAAAGATCTCCTTGCAGGATATCATCAGCACATTTATCTCTATAGTCTGTGCAGCAACTTTTGTCCTATATGCATTTTGGTGCATGCAATGCACATTAACTTTTGGAAGTAATAAAAGGCAACATACATCAACATTTCATAACAAATTAGCACAATTAAAAAATCAGAGATACTAAAATAGCACACGCAGACATTTTCATGGCCACTTGGTCACTTATAAAACAATGTTCAAATCTCTAATCAGGGAAGTTTTGTCATTTTTCAATTCACAAAATGGATATCATAAAAATCCAAGAATTATTATATATGATAATAAAACTTACACAATGTTGCCAGTAGAAACATATGCCAATTTACAAAACCAACATCTAAAGACTAACAAATTTTAAAAAAAATCAATGGAATAAAAAAACTAACAGAAGCTATACAAATTTAGTATTATAATCTATAACAGACAATCCATCAATCATCCACTTTATTTCTGTAAAGAACTTAGATAGACACAATATACCTAAACCTCAGGAAACATCAATGTAAACACACGTATATGGAAAGTATTAATGTAATCTGCTCTTCTAGTCTGTATAACGTTCCTTTTTTGAAACATAATAATAATAATAATA
Source organism: Epiperipatus broadwayi (assembly GCA_028023455.1). NCBI lineage: Eukaryota > Metazoa > Onychophora > Udeonychophora > Euonychophora > Peripatidae > Epiperipatus > Epiperipatus broadwayi. The sequence goes on from JAQFVV010000609.1 coordinate 29,514, forward strand.
ATAATAATAATAATAATAATAATAATAATAATAATAATAATAATAATAATAATTATTATTATTATTATTATTATTATTACTATTTACTGTGAATGAAATTATTATTATTATCTTTTAAGAGTATGCTTAAAATGTGAAGCTATATTTATAATTTTATTGAAAACTAGAAAACCCGAAAAAAAATTCTATTGATTAAGTTATCTCGATATTTTTTGATTTAATGTTATAGGTTATTTTTTTGTGCTTTCATTACTTTATATTAATATTTTTTTTATTTATTGATTGATTTTTAAAATTATTCATATCTGATTGAAAAATTTGATTATTTCCGTCACTCTAAATAGATAACTTTAAGCAAAAGTAGAATAGAAAATATATATTTTCTCCTCTTCTATTCTATTTGATATCTCAAGATTGTCATTTTATTCTTTAGTGCTATACTATATATAATTCATAAATATCATTTCAAACATCAAATCAATATAATATAAAGATATTTCCATATTTATAACCAGTTTTTCTGGTGTATAGTTTCTTTTCTTTGAATTATTCCAACAAACTTCCTCATCACATTTATCCACCTTGTATATAGATTCTTTCTAAGATATTAAAATCTTTTGGAATTTAGTTCAAGGCTTCAGTTAATTGCATATTTGTATTTTTCTAAGCAACATTGAATAGTAAGCTAGATTTATAATCAGGATATTCGTAACACCATCTTCCTTAGGCAATCAATCATTGCATTTGTTGATGACTTTACAATCGCTTTTAATGATTGAAATATATATACAAAATTAGCTTTCACAAACTAGTGAATTCATTCATCCTCACTTCTAATAAACAAAATAATTGTTTTTTTAGTTTTAAACGTAGACATGAAAACAAGTAAACACATAAAGATGATACAACTTGATTTGCAGCCCATTTATATTTCCTCATTGTTACATTTTCATTTACCATTGTCAAACTCCCTCAACTCACAACTTTTGACGCCATCCGTTTCAGATAAATACACTAAAAAAATCAGATATATTAATCTTTAACTGAGGTTTAAAGTTTATATCTGTGCTAGAGATAATCTCTAGTTTCGAAAATGATTAGTAATAATCATTAGTCTATTTATCTGAAATGGATGGCGTCAAAGTTGTGAGTGGAGCGAGTTTGACAATGGTAAATGAAAATGTAACAATTTATTCTAGATAAATACTTTGCATATAATAGAGATATATATGAGAGATAGTGACCTGGGTCAACTGATGAGTGCTGGTTCAGCACGAAATGCATCTTGGAGGTCATTTGTCTTTTATTATATCTTTATTTATATGAATTTGAAAAGAATAGGAAGAGTGTGGAAGTGTTTATTATATCTATAAAAATATTTCCTTATCATGTCAATAATCCTAAGATAATATCACGTGCAATGACAAGGAAGAAGGTATCACTCTTTAAAGCTTTAATAAGGAATCAGGTTTCCTGTCATTTAATAAATCGTTTTTTTGTATTCATTTTTTATGCCCAATATAGATAAATAGTAAAGTATAGAAATGAAGAGGTAAAATTCATATAGATAGAAATAAGCTTTAACCGTATAATAATTATAATAACAGTCCATTAAAATATTTAATTCAACATATATAAATAGTTATAACAGCTTATAAATATCTGCTAAATTCTAAGGAGCAAAAATTTTTTCCATTATCAAAGAGAGAATGCCATTTATTTGGCTGTTAAAAAAATGATTGATGTAAATTTTAATGATTTTCTTCATCTTTACTTTATGCTCTAAATAAGAATAGCTAGATATCCATTTATTAACTAATTTAGAGTGCTAAATAAATTGCTTATTAGTAAAAAAAGTTAAACTCATTGGAAACTATTAAACAATTCGAAGTTTAACTGGACTGTATTCAAACCCCATGTTTTTCAAATGGCATAAAAACAACATCACAAGATATTCACACATACACAGATATAGCATAAATTTATTTTTAAAGTTTAAAGATATTGACATTACAAGAAAAGAATAACATATTGATTTTGATTTCATTTGAAATATTATAGCCTTTGAAAATTAATTAAAGAAATATTTTTCATAGATCAAGAAGCATTTTAATTTCAATGAGTATTTATTTAAGATGGGCAAACTAACATTTTATTTTAGTACAATTTCTTAATGTCAGTCTGCTATTTAAGTTTCAAATACCATATATTAATTACCTGAACATTTTAGAAATTAAATTATTAAATTCTCTAAAGAATGATTTTATTCAATAAGTGAACATAATTTTTTTTATAAGTTTGCATACTCAATATTTTATTATTTCAATCCATTAAAATAATAAAATCTTAAATATCAAAGCATAAACAATACAAAATGTTTGTTTGCCATAAGAAACAATTTATTTTTGCCTTTGTATATATATATATAAATACAAACTTTTCCGGTGGTTAATATTATGTAATAACTAGATTAACACTAACACTAGTTTATTAGGTAAATGATATACTCTCAATCCAAAAACTCAAGATCAATTTAAAATCTTTATGTTTTTATTCCAAAGTGCTTTAGAGTTGCTTATATAAATGAATTTAGATAAAAAGACAAGATGATTCGTTCTTATCTTTTCAAAAGATTTTATCTTGTGTTTTGGATTAAGAGTATTTATTTATTCAATACGCCAGTAATAGACTGTTAATCTAGTTATTATATATATATATATATTGTGATATCATATTATTTTTTTTCTAAGTGATGGGAATCAAAAGTTTGTATTACTCTTTTTATTTTCTAATAATATATATATTGAATTTTTTTTTTGCTGAATTATATTTTTTCTAAACATGTTGCAAATTAAAAAAACACCTGACTCCAATTAATCCAACTATCTACTCATTATAACTTTCCCGTACATGACGCATTTACTGATTTATTTTTGATCTTATGAAATATTTACAAACTTTTAATATTTTGATGGAATATAAATGAATCAAAATAATATATTCACTTGCAAAAATGATTTAATTTTATGTTTTATTTAACTCAGTATTATATCATTACGATACAAGTATTCTTCAAGATAAATATAATATTTTTAATCTGACTATAAAACTGTGATGAGTTTGATGGACCTAATTTATATATAAAAATATCATTTAGTTAAATTAAAAAGTGTAATTTTAATAGAAATGAAAGTATAGGTTTTACATTGTGCATGAAGTATAAATTAGAATGTATATTCATGGAAAAATAAAAAATATTTCAAGGCATATCAACTGAGAAATACTGCACTATAAGCAGCAACATCTACTCCTAACTTCGACACAGGTAGTATGCATAAAAGTAGGGTGTCATCAAATGGCTATAAGATAGACTGTTTTAAAAATCTATAATTTTAAATAACAAGTTAACCAGCTAGGTTATAACTAAGTTAATTTTAGGTTAATAATGTTATCATTTAAATAGCTTCTATATCAAATTTTAAACAATATAAGTAATTTAAGTCTACATATTATTTAACAGTTGCATTGGTTTTAATAAAGTTAAAAAGTCAGTAATTTGTGGTACGTTAAAAGATATCTTAACCATACAGGGTATCAAGTCTGAATGAGACCAAAATCTTTTCTAGATACATTAAAAATTTTTCAGATAGTTTTCAAATTTTTGCAGAAAGCTAGTCAATAATTAAAAACATATATCTATTTAATATTGATGAACAAATTTATAGTATTTTGATATTATGGGTAGAGAAAAATAATTCCTGAAAATTGTATTAGAATGTCACCCAAGATATATAGATCCCAGAACCACAATTAGCTTTATACTGATTAACAAATCTTGAGACTAAGTACATTTTTCTCATAAACCTATAATAGCTCTTTTGTTGGGAATCTTTAAGTAAAAAAGTTCTCTTTTATTTCAAGCCCAAGTTCTTAGTAACATCAAAAATTAAAAAGTTTATTTAATGAATATTATCTCCTCTTTACTATTCATTATTATAATATTAATCCATAAAAATATTCAACATATACAACTCTCAGAAGTTAAAAATATTATTTGCAGAATGTCAAGAAAGATGCTATTCTTTCACATTCTCATATATATATATATATATATATATTTCTGAGATTGAATCCATATAAGAATTTGGATTTGAAGTAAAAGAGAACCCCTTTTATTTTAAAGACTCCCAGCAAAAATAGATTTATGAGAAAAACTTGCTTAGCCACAGGATTTGCTAATTAGTAGTAATTGATAGTTTCTTAGTAACATCAAAAATTAAAAAGTTTATTTCTATTGAATGGATATTATCTCCTCATTTCTATTCATTATATATATATATATATATATATATATATATATATATATATATATATATATATATATATATATATATATATATATATATATATATATATATTCAGTAGACATAAAAATATCCAATACCAGGTGTCATTAGTCTTATAGTCTAGAACATGTCTTATCAAGAGGCATCATATGAGAGTTTACTGGTGATGATCTTAATCATAAATGCCTCTAGATCATGGAGAACAGAGATTTCTTAAAAACTTCAATTGGTAAAGCAGACAGCAATAAAGAAATGCTAAGACTGATCTAATAAGCAAACAAAACCAATTTTATTAACAGTTCATTACAATACAATTATACTAATAAATTGAAATTACCACTTTTATGTTAACATATATTGCATTTGATATCAAGTAGTTCTTAAATATTAACAAACACAGAATCTCATATTAATAATTTTGTATTAGTTCTGAAGATTATCATTATATAATTCTATTGTTTATCTGATTCTATTAGATATTTGTTAGCTAAGTTCAAATGTGTGCATTTATTTTTCTATTAGTTTAAAGGATAGGCAATAATAAAACATTAAATTAACTTTAAGTATTCACAACACAATGACCATTACAAAATTAGATGTGCATTTGATTTCCTATGCTGTATTAAAAATAAAACAACACAATAAATAATTTTTAACATTCCAAAGTAAAATAAAATTCACAGAGAGAAATGTACCAGGAACAAAATCAAAGACTTCTGAAAGTATCTCAAGCTATAAAAATATATGTCAGGAATTGAGAATTCAGAAATGGTTAATAAAATAACTACAGAATCACTATATAAAATGCACATGCATATATAAATATTTCATTTCAGACATATATGTGAAACACGAAATAAAATAAACTATCTCAAAGTTTTAAGAACAATAAAATTAAGTTACTAAACTAATTATATGATACATGCATGTTGTCATTAGACACACATTTTATATTACTTTGAAATATATTGTTTAAATAATTTTAAATATTTTACATTTGTCAAGCATTGGTGGTCGAGAGGTCAGCGACAACTGCTTTACAAGCAGTTGCCCTGGGTTAGCGGGTTTGCTTCCCGGCTGATGCTATGACGCGTGAGAAAGAAAAAAACTATTTTACACAAACTCTTTCTTATATTCTTTTATTAAAAACTTATTTTAAAAAGACTTATTTAACTTAAACTAAATTTTGGTTATTAAAATCACTTCATTATATAAAATACTTTTGGAGAAAAAGAAAAGAAACTTAAGAAGCAAAATTGGTTTTGTTTTTATCTTGAATATTTAAAGAAGTAGAATATTACAGTACAAAATTTTAAATGAATTTTGTCAATGATAATAGAAATTTTCAATAGCATCTATACCTTTAGAAAAATAAAAAAAAAAATTTAAAAGCATATCATGATATATGAAATATACTAAATTAAATTAACATAATGTATTAGTAGTAACTAATTTAATATTCAAGGTAACTGTTAAATAATGAAATGTGTGGTATATATATGTAATAAAGTCAGATATTCTACGGTGATATCGCCACACAAACTCAAATATATATTATTATTATAATTTTTATTTCTAAAGCGCTTTTTGAAGGAACCATGCCTTCATTTTCAAAGCTATAGAAAGATAGCGATGTTCAATTTATTTAAACCAACAAATTGAACATCGCTATCTTTCTATAGCTTTGAAAATGAATGCATAGATTTTTCGAAAAGCGCTTTAGAAATAAATAATTAGAATAATAATATATATATGAGTTTGTGTGGCGATATCACCGTAGAATATCTGACTTTATTCAAGGTAAATAAAATAAATACATAAAATTATATAAGTTAAATTATAAATTGTCCAATAACTCTAAATATTATAGCTTGTAATAATGAGCATTTTAAAAATTTATTAAATCATTCATAAAGTAAATAAACTGGTTACCCTAAGTTCAAGATATGGCTGAGAAGATATTATTTTTATACAAAGATAAAATTGCATGCATATATATATATGTCATATTATTATTACTATTTGCGGGATATTCCGTGTAGTGAAAAAGCTAAATGCTGACGTTTCAGTACAATATCAAGTACCTTCCTCAGAGCGTCCTCTTTCTCAAATCATAAGAATGCATGTGAGATTTAAAACCGTTTTTATCGTTTTCTTTCTCCTCATATTTAAATTCTATTGGTTGAGAAGTTTTAAAATTTATTTTCTCTTCCAATAGCTTCTTCCAAATGTTGTTAATCTTCTTTAATTCACACCTTTCATTTATGCTTTTGGGCCTTTTAAAAATCTCTATAGCTTCTCTTAGCAATCTCTGGTCATATTGTTCAATTTTTGCTAAAATATTTTTTTTTTCAAAATTGATATCATGATTTGTTAATTTTATATGAGAATAAATAGCTGATGAATTGGATTTTTCTCTCACTGCCAGAATGTGTTCTTCCTTTCTAATATTTATTCTACGATTAGTCTGTCCTATATATGTATGTGGACAAACCCTACATGGAATTTCATATACACCACGACACTCCAAAGCAATTTTATCTTTAGGAAGTGGAAATATTTCACTAATTTTTTTATAAGTAGTGTAAATTGTGTGAATATTATTATTTTTTAAAATGTTACCAATTCTATCAGTTACTCCTTTTATATATGGCAAAATTGTCTTAATTTTTGATGCATCAAAATCTTTTTTCTTTTGATATGTATAAGCCCTATTAATAATGTTGTAATTAAAACCGTTATGAAGAAGCATTTTATTAGTAGCAAAAAGGTCCCGGTGAAAATGGCTATCATCAGAAAGTCTCTTTGTTCTATCCAATAATGTCTTTGCTACTGAAAAACAATATTAAATTTACCATGGAGATAGAAAATAATAATCAATTACATTTTTTAGATGTTTTGATTGAAAGAAGGGAAAATGGTTCTTTATCCCATGGTATATATAAAAAAACCAACACACACTGGGAGATATCTGCATTTTTCCTCTCATCACATCCTGCACAACTATTTTCAGTAGCAAAGACATTATTGGATAGAACAAAGAGACTTTCTGATGATAGCCATTTTCACCGGGACCTTTTTGCTACTAATAAAATGCTTTTTCATAACGGTTTTAATTACAACATTATTAATAGGGCTTATACATATCAAAAGAAAAAAGATTTTGATACATCAAAAATTAAGACAATTTTGCCATATATAAAAGGAGTAACTGATAGAATTGGTAACATTTTAAAAAATAATAATATTCACACAATTTACACTACTTATAAAAAAATTAGTGAAATATTTCCACTTCCTAAAGATAAAATTACTTTGGAGTGTCATGGTGTATATGAAATTCCATGTAGGGTCTGTCCACATACATATATATGACAGACTAATTGTAGAATAAATATTAGAAAGGAAGAACACATTCTGGCAGTGAGAGAAAAATCCAATTCATCAGCTATTTGTTCTCATATAAAATTAACAAATCATGATATCAATTTTGAAAAAAAAAATATTTTAGCAAAAATTGAACAATATGACCAGAGATTGCTAAGAGAAGCTATAGAGATTTTTAAAAGGCCCAAGAGCATAAATGAAAGGTGTGAATTAAAGAAGATTAACAACATTTGGAAGAAGCTATTGGAAGAGAAAATAAATTTTAAAACTTCTCAACCAATAGAATTTAAATATGAGGAGAAAGAAAACAATAAAAACGGTTTTAAATCTCACGTGCATTCTTATGATTTGAGAAAGAGGACGCTCTGAGGAAGGTACTTGATATTGTACTGAAATGGTAGCATTTAGCTTTTTCACTACACAGAATATTCCGCAAATAGTAATAATAATATGACATCTTTTATCCGTGAAAATATTAGAATTAATATATATATATATATATATTCCTATAGGCATGATGAAAAGAGAATTCTTTTATAGTTCAGTAATAGAATCTTTTCCATTGATGGTTTTCAAAACTCAGTCACAATTGGGTTTATATTTTCAAATGGAGTTGATATGAAATTTCATTGCTGAGAAGCATGTCTATTTTAGTTCGAATTTAATACATATGAATATAGTTGTCACAGATATCATTCAGCAAGAAGGGCTTCACATCCTGATGGTTATGGGCTCCATGCCCCATGAATAAAGTTCTTTAGTGGCAATCAGCAATTCATCTTGACTCTTTTCTTAGAGAGATTCATTGTAAACCATGTTGAACAAGTAAAAAGAGAAGACCAAAGACAAAATTATTTTCTGGGTCTGCTTATTAAATTAGCAATCTTTCAAAACATTTTTCTGATATACAGTAATTATTTTTAATCACATATGTTTACAGAATTCTTCAGATAAACAATATGTTTACAAACAACACTATCTATCTTAATCTCTAAAAAGTTTTATTGACATTTTAAAACATTTCCAAAACATTTTTATATAAAGCTTATCAATAGAAATCAATTTTCAAAAAATTTCAATTAATAATGAAATAAACTATTTTAGAATCTTCATCTTAATTAATATTTAATTAAATTTTGTTTTTAGAGCATAACTTTTTTAAAAGACTAACTTATTCAGATGAAGTAAACTAGTTTTCATCTTTTTAAAACTATATTTAAAATTGACTCATTTTTATTTTAAGTACATATCTTTATCGATGCATGTATGCTATAATAGAAACATAAATTTAATGAAAAAAATTTAATCTGTGAAACCTAATTTTAATTTGTGATTGCCAACTATGTTTATTTTTAACTATAAATTGAGATAACACATCCATCTCAATATATATATATATATATATCACTAGATGGAGCTTGAGATAACACATCCATCTCAATATATATATATATATATATCACTAGATGGAGCTTACCAATAGCTCTTATCAAGTTTATTTTATAAGTGCTGAAAGATAAAGAATTCAAAATCTCTAACGAGGGTCCCTATCTCCAGACTAATTGGTTTTGAGCTTGTGGCTCACCTCAGTGGAGCGCTGGGACTCTAGAAACTAGATATAAAATACTAACTCAAAAGTCAGCACTTACAAAACATGTTTTTATCAATATGAAAGCATGAACTTTTCAGACACGTAAGCCTTACAAACCAGATAGCTAAATGGGTCTGAATTTAGCTCAGTTTCAATTCTTTTTCTTTTGTCACTTATAAAATAAGCTTGATAAGAGCTATTGGTAAGCTCCATCTAGTGATCATAAAATGCAAGCTTAGAAGCAATTTACGAAATTTATGACTTATTTTAATTATTATAAGTGTACCTTTGAAGACTTTTGTGATGCTATATTGCAGAGGCTTTTACTATATGGTGAACCTGAGCTAAATTCAGACCCATATATCTATCTGGTTTGTTAGGCTGGATTTGAAGACATTTACATGTCTGAAAAGTTCATGCTTTTAATTGATAGAAACATGTTTTATAAGTGCTGACTTTTGAGTTAGTATTTTAGATCTAGTTTCTAGAGTCCCGGCACTCCACTGAGGTGAGTGACAAGCTCGAAAACAATTGGTCTGGAGATAGGGACCCCTGATAGAGATTTTGAATTCTTTCTCTTTCAGCACTTGTAAAATAAGCTTGATAAGAGCTATTGTTAAGCTCCATCTAGTGATCATAAAATGCAAGCTTAAAAGCAAGTTACAAAATTTATGACTTGTTTTAATTATTATATTTGTATGTGTACACTGTTATAATTATATATATTAGCTTAATGTGCAGTATTGACAATATCTTGACAATCATACATTCTATTAATTGTAAAAACTATGAAATCAAACAACTATAATTTTATGTAAATCTGAGAATATATAATAATAATTACAAAGTAATAATCTTTAATGTAAATACTTTAAGAATCCTTTATAAATCAGACTTATTGAAGTCTTTTTGATAAATTTGAAAATAAAACCCTCTCATATCAATCTAATTTTATAATCAGATAATAAATTGAATCCACTTTTCTCTAGATAGTAGACTGTATTGTTGTAAAACAGCATTATTTGCAAATTTATTAAAATGATATTAATATTTACTAAGGCAATAAACCTAAAGCATGTGCGGTTGAAAATGCGAAGGTAGGGGCCTCTACAGGTCTTAACCACAAGCATGTTAAAGGTTAGTACTTCATAAAATATATATTCCCAATGCTACATGTTTAATTTCTCTTATTTGCTTATACAGTTATTAAAACTAATAAAATGTATATTTGCATTATAGTCTAAAACTATATATTGGTTACATCAAAGCTTAAGTTCATTACTAAATTAACATTTCTTCCTTATAAAATATCAATGAATGATCAACTATTCAAATAAGATCTAGGAAATATGATAACAGTGGATTCATTTTTTATCTGATAATAGATTGCATTGATATAAGATATTATTTTCAATTATATTAAAATAGCTATAGTAAGTTTGACTTACTTTATAAATATAATAAATATTTATGTGTGCCTGCAAACAAAATTATCATGTATATATGTCTGTATAAAAATAATATGCTATATATTTGCAGATGAATTAATCACTAAGTTGAATACATTAATAAACACTGACATGTATATAAAAAATATTTAAAATTATTTTTCAAATAAAAATAAATTTAATTCACCTTTTAAATGAAAAGAGAAAAACAATGACAGTTTTTTAAAGTAAACAATTAGTTTTCCATTTGTTTTACGTAAAACTTAATTATAGATATTTATAATAATACTACAGTTATTCTGACAAACTAGATGCAGAAATCTCAGCAGAAATTTAAATGTTATCACCAACATAAAAAAATTAAATAGTACTTGAAAAGATTTCATAATAACGTATGATATTGAATTAAAAATATAAATTTTTTTATTATTTTCTTTATTTCAAAAATTAGTCAATTATATGACTCCCTTCTTTGTTTGTTAAATATAAAAATCTAGATATATTACATAAAATGACTATATCTATAACATGGCTTAAAATTTGTACATTTAATTGATTGATAAAGACCATTAAAAATGATTATAATTTATAAAGTTTTTTTTTTATTACAAAATCTAATTTTGGATACAAAACCTCTAATTAAAGGAACTAAGAGATAAAAAATTAATATAAATATTTGATAAAAATGGAACCTACTTAATATATTTCAAATGTTCTTATAAAGAGAAGAAAGTACTATTACTGATGAAAATTTAAAATATACAGCTTTTTAGTGAATATTGCAAACAAAAATCTAATTACATATCTTGAACACTTAACTGATAAAAAAAAGTTAAAAACAAAAATGAGGTAGGGATAAAAAGAAAGAGAGAAAGAAAGTGAGAGAAAACATTTTATTATTTTATTAATTAGCTTATCTTTCTATCAATATTTATCAACATTTTTTCTCTCTTTATATATATAAATTAAAAACCAGTTAACACTTAAGACAATTCCAAATATCAATAACAGTCAACAACTTCAAACTGTTGTAAAGACAACGTCCATGTAACAATAAGGATCGAATACCACCATTATTAATGGTCTAATATAGGTACTAAACATTGTAACTTGACCACAGAGATTAAAATTATTGATACAAAGAAACCTCTTTAAACAGGTAAATAAAACCTATTCTGAATGCAGACTAATAGTCAATTACAAACTGCAATTATAAATTTCAAATTGCACTCAAAATATTACTTAAATAATAAATGTAATAATTCTCAAAGCTAAATGGGTTTATAAGTAATTATTACAAACCCGTCAACACTTAGACAAGCCCAAATATTATATATAAATCACATCATTGTAGCTAATGCTTAAATAAACAAATAGAATAGCAATATAATGAGTGTCAACAGACCTTTGATATTCTATTGGTTTACTTAAGTATTGGAAGGAATGATATGATTTATAAATACATGCTGAGACCGATTTATATCATGGTTCCTAATCAGTATTTTTATTAGAATATCTGCACATATGTTTAACTTATGTAAAGACGAAAATGTCCACATACAATAAAGAAATAAAAAGTGATGATAATTTCATCATTGAAATATAATAAATTAAAAGTAATCTTAATACTGTTACATACATGAAAAGAATAATGAAAATAATCAATCTACAGTTTTTTTTTTAATATATAGACTTTAACTATTTTTTTTTATTATAATATTTGTAAAAAAGAAAAGATTATTATAATAAATACTGACTTGGTTTATTGGAAATATTGTCTACTTGATAGTAAAATTAACAGAGTTTTAGTGAGATATATTGCAACCACTAAGCATCACATGATCACCATCTCTAATGCTAGCACATAACTGTTATTAAACAGCCAAAACTCTCCATACAGTAGTGCCATCCTGTGCCAACCAGAGTAATCAATGGATGCCAGAAGACTTGTGCATGAAATCTTCATCCAGTGCCCACTCATCCAATATCCCTCCCCAGACTAGTTTCTGGCTAGTGGCCTTCATCAGTAAGGAGTCTTGGATCTGAGAGCACTGCACCTAGATCTTAGAATCTATGGGGATTTTATGCACAAGCCTTCTGGAATCTATTGATTACCCTGGTGGGCATAGGGTGGCACTACTGTATGGAGAGCTTTGCCTCTTTAATAACAGTTATGTGCTAGCATTAGAGATGATGATCATGTAATGTTTAGTGATTTAATACCAATCCTGCCTAATAAGATAGTAGTGGCTATGGTTGTTAAAGAGCCAAAGATACCAAAATATATAGGTGCTAAACTGAGTTCAGACCCATATGACTACATAAGCTATTGAGCTTAAATTGAAAGTATTATTGTGTTTTCAATTTCATTCTCATAGTTTTGTAGTTAAGTAGAGATAAAAGGTGGCTGCTGGAGGGTTGCATTAGATCCTAAGATCTAGGTGCAGTGCCGTCAGATCCAAGGCTCCTCACTGATGAAGGCCACGAATTAGAAATTAGTTTGGGGATATTGGATGAGTGGGCACTGGATGGGGATTTTATGCACAAGCCTTCTGGCATCCATTGATTACTCTGGTTGGCACAGGGTGGCACTACTGTATGGAGAGTCTTGCCTGTTTAATAACAATGATGTGCTAGCATTAGAGATGGTGATCATGTGATGTTTAGTGGTTTAACACCAATCCTGACTAATAGGATAGTGGTGGCTATGGAAATAGAGAAAAAAACACTGATATTAATACATCTGAATCTGATGCTGAAGAGAATATCAGTACCATAGATTTGAGATTGAATAATCAAGCAACCTTATATAAGACCATGATAATGTACTTAAATGCTCTAAAGAGCTTCCACAAGTATATAAAAGAATAAGACCATATAATATAGTTAAATCCTCATCAGGATTGACAAACAATATAAAAGCTTTAGGAGAGAATCCAGATCCCAAAAAGGTATGGAATTTATTGTTTATGGATAACATATGGAATAAAATTATAATGTGGACAAATTAGAGGAAACAAGAACAAATGTAAATTTCAAAATCACATTCATTCTTTATTAGAATTGAAAGCATTTTCAGGACTACTTATTTATACGGAAATATTCAAATCAGACAACAAAATATTTTGATTCATTGTATGCAACTTTTACCAGACAAAAATTTTTTCAAACATTTATGCCTAAACTAAGATTTGAATTTTTACTTTGTTGCCTCATTTTGATAATCCTGATGATCGAAAAGATTGAGAAAAAAATGATTTTGCAGCTCTTGTAAACACTATTGGAATGCATGTTAGCATTGATGAAAGATGTTGATTTTAAAAGTATGGATAGTCTGACAAAATTTAATTGTTTCATTGATGCTGAAAGCAGTTATCTTCTAAATGCTTATATTGACTCAGGAGAAAGTTTTAATAGTAAGATGTTCAATAAAGAGAAATGTTTTAGCATCCCATCATAATCCATTAAATTGGTGAAGTCAATACACAATTCCAACAGAAATGGTACAGAAGACAATTTATTTAGCTCCACAGTAGTAGTCATAAAATTACAAAAAATAAGGGTAACTTATTTGGCAACTTTGAAGAAAAAAAAATCTTCAACTTTTCTGCCATCAAAGTTAGGAATGATAGAAAGTACTTTATATGGTTTTCATGATAATGTTAAAATGTGAGCTATGCTACTAATTTCATCCATGCACCACTTTAATAAGAATGATCTTAGCTCTGGAAAATCTGAAAGGATTTCTGGGGGCAATTAAGCAGGAGGAGGAATAAGTGCACATAATAGTAAATACACTAATAATTCATCTTGTAGGATGTCAAAACATTGGTCAATGGTATTCTTATTAAATGCTAAATATTTCATCTGTTAATATATTCATATAATATCAAAATCTTAAGCAGCAAAAGAAATTCACATGTGGATTTTTTTAAAAGCATTAACAAAATTACTTGTACATCCTTATTTGAAAGAAAGATTTTAAATCTGCAGCTGAAGTGAATTTTGTGTCCATATTTTAATAGTACTAGGAGAGACTGAAAGTGCTATTAATGACATCGACAATATTCCAGATAACATTAGGCTTAGGGTTAAAAAATCTGTTATCAATTCTTTACACAATTGAAAAAGATAAACTTTTTATGTGTGTGAGACATATCAAAATAACCTATAATAAGTGTTCTCCTTTAACACCTACTTTTGTGGGGTATTTGTACACATATATATTACGGCTAATGATTTTAAAAAATATATACAATTAAAGTGTCATATATTGAAATTCATAAGATATACTACAAAAACATCATTTTATAATAAAATTAACACTCTATTTTGTATAATATACTAATATAACAACAGACTCAAGAGCTAAAGTTTAACAGATCAAATCTCAGCTGAGTGAAGTCAAAAAAACCTTGATTGATTAAATGAACATGACTGTTATGTTCAATCTGTTGTAGAGTGCTTAAATGTCACCCGACTTCCTAGACAACTAACATAAGTGATTATTACTACAGTTGCAATTTAAAACAGAAATTTGTGTAGTGAGATGATTCAATTTTTCAAAAATATTTTATGTAAATTTAGAATTTATGAAAGATTTAGACTGGAAAATGTCAAGTCTCATGATAAATGGTAATTAAGATTATAATTCATTTTGGATTTATGAATTATGTTGAATAATTGAATGAAACACAAAAATTCTCTTTGATTAAATGGGCATAAAACTGAAAAAAAAAACAAGAAAATGATGTTAATGCACTGTAATATGTACATGTGGATAAAAATAAGTCAAAACAGCTGCTTTTCATACTCAAAATAGTCGAGCATTGGTGGCCTAGTGGTTAGCATAGCTGCCTTCCAAGCAGCTGGCCCAGGTTTGCTTCCTGATCAATGCATTTGAAATATGAAACAAAAAAATTGTTGATTAATATTTAACAGATAGGACCATGAATTTACATAGTTTTTATTTATATAGCAGATGTATCCAACCTTTTGAAAAGCCATCGGTTTGGCATATGAATTTGACAGTGTTACAGTCTATAAACATTTCATTTTATTAAAGGTATAATTGCTTCCTTCATGTAAAATATGGTTCTGTAATAAAAATTATAAATTATTAAATATAATATTTATAATTTTTTTTAATTGGTTGCTTTATCAATTTTTTTTTAAGATTTAATGTAAATTAAATAAAGATTTTAATATTATATAAATAAATGTGCTCAGATATATATTAAGATAGCAGATCCTCCTACTTTAATGGACATGCTTCAATGTACTCCACACTCCAACTCTTCAACTGTCCATCCAATTGAAAATCTGATGATTGAATGCTCAAAGGCCACCCTTAGGCCAAGATTGTTGTGTGATCTCGGCCTAAGGAAGGCCTTTGAGCATTCCATCATCAGATTTTCAATTGGATGGACAGTTGAAGAGTTGGAGTGTGAAGTACATTGAAGCCTGTCCATTAAAGTAGGAGGATTTGCTATCTTAATATATATCTGAGCACTTGTAGCATATATGTGTAGAGATGGTAATCTGGACCAACTGATGATTGCTGGTTTAGCATGAAATACGTATATTGGTGATTATTTATCTTTTCGACATATGTGTGTTTAGGTGTATCAGTGTTATGAGATAGTGTGGAGAGTGGTGGGTCATGTGAAAATCTGTGCTCATACCCTTTACATATATAGACACAGGTATATATAAGCCTGCATATTTCATCTAATAAATAAATGTGACAAATGTAGCCACCCTGAAACAGTGTCATTTTTGTAACAGTGTTTTTAAGTGGTTGCTTTAACAATTTTTGTTTTTGTTTTGCAGAATTACTTGCTTTGAATAAAATGCTCAAAATCAAATGGTTTCTAAATTAAAATTTAAATTTTTAAATATACCTATTATATCTGATATGTGAATTTGACAGCATTTCAGACAACTATTAATAGTGGAATTATTTCCTTTGTATAAAATATTCTTCATGTAATAGTTTTTTTAATTGGTTGTGAATTTGATATATATCAGCTTTACGGAAAGACATACATTCACAGAAAACATGTCACAGGCTTAAAGACAAACATTTACATGGATTTTATATAAATAAATAATTATCAAGCTAAAATAATAATTTTTACTATCAAAAGATTGATATTATTATTCACTACAAGTGAATAGGACTATTAAAATGTTAATCAGAATGAAAAGAAAGTTATAAAATATTTCAAAATTTAGCATCATGATGTTAATATACAATTAATGTATTTTTATGGACAAAAAGTGACATCAGAAGAATACAATATTGAGTAGATTTGTGACAAAATTAGGATTCAAACAAGTTCAACAATTCAGTTGAACTCAAACTGATGACAATCAAAAAATATCCTTGCTCATTGGTCCAAAGTTCTTAGAAGTCTTATTTACTGTATTTCTATTAAAACTGGGACATCATACACATTTCAGATTTTGCACAAATTATCTGAAGATGTTGACAACAATTTGAAAAAAAAGGTTCCATAACAATATAATCGGAATAAAACATTTATATCCATTATTCTATTTAACAATGAAGCTTTATTTTATCAAAATAGTCAATTGAGAGAGCAATTATTAGCATCAGCATAGTCCATATTTAAGCAAACATGGTTAATGGTACCAAACAAATTATCACATGACATTGTTTGCTTAAGTTCCACATTTGTATGATAAGTAATAATTTTTTTTATTTCATGTCCTCTCTTTCTGTGACCGAACAACTAAAAAACACTGGATAATAGTGGCAGATCTGTACAACAATAAAATAAGTTACGTTAGGTTCAAACCCTTAGAATATTTATAGATTTTTGGAATTAAATTGGATAGTAGAAAAATAAAATATTGGATGTCTGTGTGAAAAATTCAATGCTATGAAATAAGAAATGCCAGAAATTCTAGTAATTATTCACTTACACTAGATGGCTCTGGAATAAATAAGTGATAATAGTAGTATATTTTTCTTATGATAGTAAATTTATTGGATAAGCTGTACAATAAAATCTTTTTAATATATATATAACATGCATAATGCTATACTGGAATTCAAATAATTAAGCTATTCCTTCAAATAACTTTAAACTATCCCACCAATAAAAATTAAATTAAACTTTTAAATAGTTATATAATATAAAAATTCAGCCAATCACTTCCTAGGATAATTATTTCTGACTTTAGCAATCTTCTCAATTGGCTTTAGTTATCACAAGCAATTGTTGAAAGTTTACCTTACAAAATAATTTAAATTTTAATTTAACATGCAAATTTATAGACTAAAAAAGTTATACAAAAAAATGGTTTAGCTATAGTTATAATTGGAAGTGAACTTAAAAGTTTTTTTTTAAATGGTTGAGATTGTTTTATACCACGGGATTTTTTAAAATAATCATCTAATATTGATAGATAAACATTTACTTAGCTATATTTAACTGAAGTATAAAACAAGTCTTTTGACATGTTGGCTATTAGAAAAAATATGTTGCAAGGTAAATACATCTTTATCATTTTTCATAATAAGCTGAACTTTATTTTTTTAATTTATATATGCATTTAATTATTTTTTACATTTAAAGACTTAGCACAAATAAGTTAATAAATATTATCATTATTAATAAGATGTCTGATAGTTGTTTAAAAACGCAAATCAAATCCAAATCGTATAACTAATAGATGAAAGACATCTCCTTTACCATTGGACAATGATGTATTACATCACAACCTTGATTTTTTTATTGTTATAATATAGTGATATTTATTAAATTGATTAGTTATGAATACCTTGAGATTTTTATCCTCAAGATGTCTGAAAATAATTTCTTAATTTAAACTGCCCCATTGTGAGGCCAGTGTTTTTCTCATCACTTAACTAGTAGAGTTCAATATTTTTTCACTATTTATTTAGCTTTGAATGAAAAATCCCACTTAAACTCATACAAGTGGTAATCTTAAATCTGTGGCTTTTACTACTTGTAAATTGTTTATACTACAAAAGCTTACATAAAAGTATTGCCTTTTAAAAATAACATTAAGCATCTTAATGAGATTATCCTTGTATATAAAATCTGAATAATAAAAAAATCCAGAGAAGTACTAATATTTTTGAACTATAGTTCTAGAAAGATTTCAGAAAATTTCACGAAAAATAAGAAAATTAACAAGAGGATACTTGATCTAAGTTCTCACTTGAAACACAAATGAGCAGTTTAAACTGATTTATTTTAGTTATATTAGGAAATGATTTGATTAAATGAAAAATATTCAATTTTCAGAAAATTTGGTAATGAAAAAAGAAAAGAATGATCAGCAATGAAATAGACGGACTACATCATAATAAATTATAAGTGTATCTGTGTGTAAAATATGTAATAAATAACATGCTTCATTAGAGAAATGCTAATATTATCACTGGTAATCAAATCTTATTTTGATAAAACTTACAATAATATATTTTATGTGAGCTGAAATGCAATAAAAAGGAAAAGCATTAGAGTGATCATGAGAAAAAATGTTAATATATATATAAGCAAAAATGCATTCAAAGCTTATGCAAATTAGAGAGTTCATTTCTTAAAGAGGGGGAAGCATGAGTATAAGTCAATTTTCTTGAAACACCAGAATATTACTGGCCATATATTTGAACCTTTATCCACCGCAATTGCTTGCATTGAAAGAAATGACTCTAGAGAAAAGGTCAAAGAAGCTTGGCATATAGCTAATAACAACAATGCTATAAACCAAAAGAAATCATGCTTCCCCCTTTCTAACAAATAAACTTTCTAATTTGCATAAGCTTTGAATGTATTATTGCTTATATATATGCAACCCTTTTTTCTCATGATCATTCTAATAATAATAACAATAATAATAATAATAATAATAATAATAATGATGATGATGATGATAATAATAATAATAATAATGATGATGATGATAATGATGATGATGATGAAATTTAGATGTTCAACATTTTTAAACCTTTTTGTTTTACAATTTTTAAGTACAAAATTAAAAGCTTTGAGAAATACTGTTAAGTGATCAAAACTTCAGTTGGACTGGAAAGTTTAATAAAAATATTGTATTTCAGAGTATTGAGTGTGAATAAATATGTTTTAATATCATTTCTATCCATATTAGCATAAATAATAATAGTAGAAGTAATATACCATTTTACAGCATCTTAGCTATAAAAGCCTTTAGGTGGCCATTTTAAAAAATATTGTATACTGATTGCAAGTTTTATAGCAAAGATTCCTAGTATTTTAATAGCATTTTTCTCTTAGATCATTAACTGACAAATATATTTGTCATTTATTTAGTTATAATTTTCATTTGACATGAACTAAATGACTGACAGTAGAGTTAAAGTTAATTCATACAAATTGTTATAGCTTTTACATTAATAAGCCTGACATTCTATCCAAATTTAGAATAAACACTGATTTTATTTTTGGTAAATAAAAAATAACAGTTTAATGACAAGAGAAATGTTTTACAATAATGATATCTCAAACAGCCCACATAAAGCTGTCACAAATGACTTTCAATCATAGTGATTTTGGTCAAATAAATACAAGATGACATGATAAGGTAAAGGTTAAACATTTAACAACAATTTATGGATAACTTCTTTTAAAAGATTGTGTCAAAAGGTGTAAACATGAGAATACAAATACACAATTTAAAACAAAATGGAAAAGTAGTTATAATTTGATGATTTAAAGTCATTATAATCAGTTTTTATTTTTTAAATATTTATGTACATTTATGCAATTGCTGATTTATGTAAAGAAATATATTCAAATAACATTCAAATCATGAAGTATTTACATAACTCTTTTGCAGTTCATGATTTCAGCAATGAATATTAAAAAGCTTTCAGCAAAGACATTAAACAAGTATATATATATATATATTCTATCAGCATAATGTTACGCTTTCACAATGCTTTTTAATAAGAAAAATAATTTTAAAGTAATTTTCTGATTATGGAATGGCCTCATGGTTTTCTATCCACAGACAAGATTTAAACATGGATGGAATTTGAAAGAATTTAAAGATAGATAATTTCTAATTAAGATTGAAATTATCTTTTAGATTGCTGGCTATCAGACATCCCAATTATTGTTAGTAAATAGTTATCTATTATTAATTAGAAAATAAAACAAGCAAGAAAAATCTCAAAAAAAATATCACCAAATAAAAGTAGATTATCTAATGAGTATTTTCTTCTTCATCATCATTTCTCAATGGAGAGATTTAGAAAAACTTTTATTTTTCAATGGACTGTTTTAAATTGGTTTATCTTTCTAAGCATATTAGTATTTTAGCATCATTAGACATTAGATTATCGTTTTTTGCAGGACATTATACACACACATAAATATATAATAAATCAAGATGTAAAATGACAAATATGAGATATAATTGTTAGGATCCTGAGGTTACTTTGACCAGATCTATACTGTTTACTTCTAAATATGTACATAATATATATTGTTGAATTTTTAATGTATCAATTGTGACTAAATAAGTGTAATTTAAATATTCCCTTGCAAATTTTTTTTTTTAAAAAAACCATTTGTATCGAAATTGGTCATAGAATTTGCTTTTTTTGTTGAAATTATTAAGATTTTTTTATTAAAATATTTGTTACATTAATTCATTCAAGTAGTTTAAAATCCTAGCTAAAAAGACAGCTTTAGCAAATAGCATATAGCAAATGCATTAAATCATATATAATTTTTATGCTCATTTATACGAGTTGATATAGACTGTCCAAATAACCATCATCATCATCAGAAGAAAAAATGAAATATTAATAAAAAAAAGTTTTAAAATTATTTTTTATGTAAATAGATAGATAGTTTTTTTTTTTTTAATTTTAAATTTCTTATAAATCTTCTACTGTGATTTATTGGTCTGATTGTTTTTAAAAGTTTAAGAAAAACTTTTATCCCTTAAACAATTAGTCTCTTTATAATAGTATTGCTTTTGAAATTTTTTATTTTATTTAATATAATATATCCAGTATATTTGCTACTTACCATTTAAGTAAAAACTGTAGAACATTTTTTGACAATTCCTATTGGTTTAATAATTTATTTTGGGATTAATATCTATTTTCAATGAAGTTTAAATTTTTTTACGTGTAGTGGACAAAAGTCGGAACACTTTTAGAGACGTAATAGTTATATTATCAAAGGTTGGTAAGCACTTGACTTAATAGTAATGCTTCTATAGCTCTCCCTTGTATCAAAAATGGCATAGAGCATCTACTAAAATTGTGCCTAATACTTTTTATTTTAATATCCTTTTTTGATTTGTAATTTATTAAAAACATAATGAACTTCATTTTGGAATATCATTATTTTTTTTTGTTTTTGGGTTTTATTCAAATATAATTCTAAATGTATGTATATATGTTAAGTTCTCTTAATTTGGAAATTGAATTATATTTCTTCATCATGGTCAGTATATACACAGACATTTCTCTTGGGTAACTTTATCCGGACTAACTTAAAACTAAATTAAAATAAATATTTTCTTTATATAGAAAAGAAAAAAGCTTATTGCTCATGTGATTTCTTATTAATTCTTCATAGTTATTTTAATTTTTTTTTTTACTATTTAGAAATTTATTCATGTTTAAGCTATTTTTAGTAAAAATATTTTCAAAGTATATATACTGTTAAATGGAGGTTGCCTTGACAACAGGTTGAGATTGTTGATTGTTAATGATATTGGGATTGTCTAAGTCTTGACTGATTTTAATGAATATATTATACCGTTTGTTTATATGGTACAAATATATTGGCATCCGGTAAGATATTTAAAAGCTAAGAAAAAAAGAAAAAGTAAATTTAGCATTCTTATTAAAAAGACACAATTACATTTTTCATTTGTATAATCCATTTTTTTAAAAACGTACAATGAAAGTAAAATTTTCGTCCATATTTTTTTTTGTATCTAATTAAAAATTAAGGTAAAAATTGGAAAGAACAAAAGACACACAAATTACTAATCCAGATAAGCTAAAAAATATTTTAGCTAATTAGAGATGGCAGCAGGACTTTGTGAAAGGAGGACTTTGTAACTTAAATTTAAGAGAGAGTGTACAAGATTATCTTAAATGCTGATAAAAGGACAAAAGAATGTGCAGAAATTTCAAAAACAGATGGAGATATAAAAAGAGGAGGACAACTTTGATCTGGGTCTTCTCTTTACCTTCTAGTTATGTGTCTGAGAGTTGGAGGTTTTCACAAACATAACCTGTGGTAGTAATATACTTCTGCACAGGTACGCCACTTGATGTACCAAGCTGTTATGCAAGCATGGAAATGGGCCTTGTGAAGATCACTTTTTGCAATGAAAGAGTCACTACAACTGTGCCTTTTCTCCAGCTATAGAACAGAACAATAATGGAAGATGCCGACAGGAGAGACCAATGGAAATTCTTATGAGCTCAGAATCCCATAAACCTACACCAATTTACCAGTAAGTTAAAAGTAACTTTTCCTGATTATGACAAAGTTTGCAAACAATTCTTAAAATAATCTTAAAATAATCCTGATAAAGACTTCAAATTTTATTATCAAAAGACTCTTGTTTACCTAAGAATTATAATTGTTGAACTGCTTTTTTTATTAATTGATTCATAGCTGGATTAGTATGCGTGTCATCTTTTCAATTAATTAATTCATAATGTTTTTTTTATTTTTATATTTTAATTTATAAACAAGCCAAAACTCTTCATACAGTAGGGCCACCCTGTGACAACCAGAGTAATCAATGAATGCCAGAAGGCTTGTACATAAAATCCCTATCTAATGCCTACTCATCCAATATCCCCAGACTAGTTTCTGGCTTGTAGCCATCAGTGAGGAGCTTTGTATCTGAGAGCACTGCACCTAGATCTTAGGATCTAATGCAACTCTCCAGTAACCACCTTTTATCTCTACTTAACTATAAAACTATGAGAAGGAAATTGAAAACATAAAAAAAACTGACAATGGCCACAAGCCAGAAACTAGTCTGGGAATATTGGATGAGTAGGCATCTAATTAGGGATTTTATGCACAAGCCTTCTGGCATCCATTGATTACTCTGGTTGGCACAGAGTGGCTCTACTGTATGGAGAGTTTTGCCTTGTTTATAAGCAATTATGAGCTAGTATAAGAGATGGTGATCATGCGATGCTTAGTGGTTATATTTTAATTTGTTAGAATAAAAATATTTATTTCTAATACCAACTATTCATTGTCCATTATTAATGTTAATTATTAAGATTTGAAAATATAATTTACCTTTGCCAGCGCTGTACTGAAACTCAATCATCCAGAGTTTTCAGATAATTTCATCATAAGTAAATAAATAAAAGGGGTTTAGTCAGTGGATTCCGATACAGAATCCTGGCACCTTTCAAATAAATTAAAAGTTGACTTACATGATCCCATTATTTTAGTAGTTACATTAGTTAAAAGGGTGTTGTGTGACCAGGAAAAATAATTGCATTCATTAAATCTTACTGAATTGTCTGATGAAACAAATTTAACAGATAGGACATAATTTGGTCACCCAGTACAGGTAGTTAGCTCTTAAAAAACCCTAATAGAGCAGTAGACATTACAACATATATTGCCTAACATTCATATATATATATATATATATATGTGAATAATAGAAAAATGAGTATCGAATATTGGACTATTTTCAACATCTAGTTAAACTATTAAAATGCTTTTAGACAATTACAAACTTTATAATTTTTTTAATACATTCAACTCTTAATGGTAGCATGCAATATACAATACTGCATAAACATATATTAATGTGAGATAATTCTATATTAATCTGTGTCTTATTACTGACAGTTGAAAGTATTTGGAAAAGTATAAATAAAATGTTTATCTATTTAGAAAATATAACAATTCAAATAGATTATGGAAATAAACCAAAACATTAATATTATTAAAATGGCATCATCAGAAAAGCTTTAAACAACTACACTAATGTTTATTCATATTATCATTGAAATTAAAAGATGCTAATGAATAAGTATACATTATGCATGTTTGGTAATATTATTAATTATCAACCACACAGCAGTCACTCTCAATCAAATATGGCTATTTCAATTCCTAGTGAAAAAAAATAAAAAGACAAAACAAACAAAAAAGTAAAATAAAAATAATAATATATTTGAGATGAGTTTCACTCTGACTGAAAACCATAATACATGCTAATTTGATATATTGTGACAATGTCTCTTAAATTCTTCTGAAGCAAAGTTTTTTTTCTGAAATATTTCAATATGGTGTCTAATTGTAGCTTTACAATATATATCCTTTGCCACAGCATCCCAATTAAAACAAACAATATTAATTTTTTTCCAAATGCCCTTAAGATAAACTTGTCACATAGATTTTTAACAGAATAACTATGATTATGACACACATGAGTTGAAAGTATACTTGGTCGACTTA
Organism: Epiperipatus broadwayi; assembly: GCA_028023455.1. Taxonomy (NCBI): domain Eukaryota; kingdom Metazoa; phylum Onychophora; class Udeonychophora; order Euonychophora; family Peripatidae; genus Epiperipatus; species Epiperipatus broadwayi. The sequence goes on from JAQFVV010000609.1 coordinate 54,802, forward strand.
ATTTCATTTACATATTTAATCTCTGTTGTAGCATTTTCATATTATTATTAATAATGATAGAAAACCTAGGTATTATATATATATTATAACCGTCTGAAAGAAAGTGAATGTCAAATCTTATTGCATCTGCACTACAAGGGTGCCATCTAGGCCAATTGAACCTAGAAAATTTATATAGTTTGCAGATACGTAAGTTGAGAATACGACCGTCAGCCCAATGCCACTAGCTCAGTGGAACAGCAGATTTATATTTTATAAATTCTTATCTAAGAATATTTCAATATTAAAAAATAATAGAAACCACTGCCAGTAATCACACACAAACATTTATTTAAACATATATAAGATTTAAAATTATTTTAGTATAGTTTACATTTTAAAATTTAACTTACATTTTTAACTTTGATTTTAGATTTTAATTTTTATAAGTTCACACAGATGGATTTATAGAAGTTTGTTTTATAATGTTGAGTATAGATCGGGTACATAGATTACACGGTTAAAAACTTCAAAATAAACATAAACGATCAAAATATAAAGTCATTGATGGAATTGCAGAGGGAGATTTATAAGAAACCGAATGGCATTCATCATAAGATGCCACATTGACACCAATAACTTAAAAGACATCCGAATAAATACATTTTTGATACTCACCATAAGGTATCATTATTTACCAAATGTCTATATATTTTGATCAAATATGAAAACCAAAAACATATACCCAACTTAAATTTAATACATTAAATCATTTATACAATTTAGTTTAATGAAAAACAAAAATCATAATAAAAACTTAAAAGAACAAAAAAAATATAAATAAATGGAAATGATTTTTAAAAAAGAAATACATCAAATAAAATTACTTATTAATAAATTAAGTTGGTCAGATAGGATTCTATTTCTATAAATTAAATACTGGGGAAGTTTTATACCTAGAGTTATTGTTTTGAAAATTGTTCATAAAGTTCTTACGGTTTTAAAAAGTTCATCTTTATCTGTTGCTTGCCATTTGAACATGAATTCCCACGCCATCCTAAAGGGATTGGTATTCTGTTGGCCATTTTATTGATTCATCTGGAAGTCTTTTAGTTTAGCTGGTCCTCAATGTAGAAACGATATCATTTCTCTTTCTTTTTTTTTTCAAGAAAAACTGAAGGGATTAAAGAGTGCATCTTTCCAATCCCTTCTCCTTCACCTCTAGCACACCTCTCTGACTTAACACATATCTGTCCTCTATCTTCTCTCAAATTTTCTTCACTCACTAAAAATTTATTTCCAAACTTTTTCTTTTATATGTAACTTTCGGATCCAATGGACATTATGTCATCGATGATGATGATCCTTCCATTGAGGTCCGATTCCCCAATGGATTTCTTTCATTGGCCATTCTGTTCTTATTGTTTTTCCTCTCCTATCTGACCTTTGCTTATGCATTTTGAAATGCCCAAGAGCTAGTTTACTTTTACTAATTAAAATTAATCATTTCCATTTTATACAATAGAATTAATTAAATTATTTTGCAAACTTAAAGATATATTTTTATCTCTAAATCTTTTTAAGTTTTTGCTTTTAAAATACTTTTTCTATTTTTAATAAAGTTTTATTTTAATAATTTTTTTCATCTATGTGATTTTATATATATATATATATATATTTAGTTTCCAACCAGTAACCACCTAAACATTCACAGTAAATATAGCAACCAATATTTCTAACTGCTGTCAAGGCAACCTTCACACCTTTTAATAGCAAGAATGGAAATCCATTCTTACTAATGGTCCATTGAATATATATGGACACTTAAAGATTGCAACTTGACTACAGAGTATGAAATATTGTTACAATGAAGTTTAAATAAACCTCTTTAAACATGAAATAAACATGTCACTATAATGCAGACTAATAAATAGTCATCTAAAACATTACTTAATGCAATATTTTTAAATTGCCCATGTATTATTTAGAAATAATAAGCCAAATAGTGCCTAAAGCTAATCTGGGATAATGATGTAATTAGTTTCCAACCAGTAACCACCTAAACATTCACAGTAAATATAGCAACCAATATTTCTAACTGCTGTCAAGGCAACCTTCACACCTTTTAATAGCAAGAATGCAAATCCATTCTTACTAATGGTCCATTGAATATATATGGACACTTAAAGATTGCAACTTGACTACAGAGTATGAAATATTGTTACAATGAAGTTTAAATAAACCTCTTTAAACATGAAATAAACATGTCACTATAATGCAGACTAATAAATAGTCATCTAAAACATTACTTAATGCAATACTTTTAAATTGCCCATGTATTATTTAGAAATAATAAGCCAAATAGTGCCTAAAGCTAATCTGGGATAATGATGTAATTAGTTTCCAACCAGTAACCACCTAAACATTCACAGTAAATATAGCAACCAATATTTCTAACTGCTGTCAAGGCAACCTTCACACCTTTTAATAGCAAGAATGGAAATCCATTCTTACTAATGGTCCATTGAATATATATGGACACTTAAAGATTGCAACTTGACTACAGAGTATGAAATATTGTTACAATGAAGTTTAAATAAACCTCTTTAAACATGAAATAAACATGTCACTATAATGCAGACTAATAAATAGTCATCTAAAACATTACTTAATGCAATACTTTTAAATTGCCCATGTATTATTTAGAAATAATAAGCCAAATAGTGCCTAAAGCTAATCTGGGATAATGATGTAATTAGTTTCCAACCAGTAACCACCTAAACATTCACAGTAAATATAGCAACCAATATTTCTAACTGCTGTCAAGGCAACCTTCACACCTTTTAATAGCAAGAATGGAAATCCATTCTTACTAATGGTCCATTGAATATATATGGACACTTAAAGATTGCAACTTGACTACAGAGTATGAAATATTGTTACAATGAAGTTGTAACAATATTACATCATTATCCCAGATTAGCTTTAGGCACTATTTGGCTTATTATTTCTAAATAATACATGGGCAATTTAAAAGTATTGCATTAAGTAATGTTTTAGATGACTATTTATTAGTCTGCATTATAGTGACATGTTTATTTCATGTTTAAAGAGGTTTATTTAAACTTCATTGTAACAATATTTCATACTCTGTAGTCAAGTTGCAATCTTTAAGTGTCCATATATATTCAATGGACCATTAGTAAGAATGGATTTCCATTCTTGCTATTAAAAGGTGTGAAGGTTGCCTTGACAGCAGTTAGAAATATTGGTTGATATATATATATATATATGTATATAATTTTTTCATCTATGTGATTATATATATATATATATTAGTTTAGATGATATTTAATTTCAATTTTTAATTCTTAAAACAAAGAAGTTTTTATTTGCGAACTTTTCTTTTTTCATGTTTAATAAAAAAATAATGTAACGGCGTATGTACCCATTACATATCAGTAAACTTGCTTAAAAAAAATAAACAAAAAAATTTTTTTACTTAAGGTTAGTAATTATGGTACACGATTAATGAAGACATTTACAAAAACATTCGGTTAGTATTTTTTACATAAAGACTATATAAAAAAATGTTTACTATCATTTCTAAGGACCATCTACGTTTACGCCTGGCCTCCTTCCCCCAAAAATTCTACTTTCTCTATATTTCATTTCTAACAAACTGCACAACAAGCAAATTATATAAATTATTTATTTAAGAAGGTTGCATTGAGGTAAATATGTTTTAAAAAATAATGGGTTTATACATGTATATTTGCAGCACAATTATAAATACCACCAAATTATTTATTAATAAGTAATATTACTAATAAGTAATTTTATTTGATGTATTTCTTTTTTAAAAATCATTTCCATTTATTTTTTTTTCTTTTAAGTTTTTATTATGATTTTTGTTTTTTATTAAACTAAATTGTATAAGTGATTTAAATGCATTAAACTTAAGTTGGGTATAGACGCTTGCATAGATTTGTTATCGGTTAATTATGTTTTTGGTTTTCATATTTGATCAAAATATATAGACATTCGGTAAATAATGATACCTTACGGTGAGTATCAAAAATGTATTTATTCGGATGTCTTTTAAGTTATTGGTGTCAATGCGGCATCTTATGATGAATGCCATTGGGTTTCTTATAAATTTCCCTATGCAATTCCATCAATGACTTTATATTTTGATCGTTTATGTTTATTTTGAAGTATTTTTAACCATGTAATCTATGTAACCGATCTATACTCAACATTATATAACAAACTTTTATAAATCCATCTGTGCGAACTTATAAAAATTAAAATGTAAATTAAAATCTAAAATCAAAGTTCAAAAATGTAAGTTAAATTTTAAAATGTAAACTATACTAAAATAATTTTAAATCTTATATATGTTTAAATAAATGTTTGTGTGTTAATACTTGCAGTGGCTTCTATTATTTTTTAATATTGAAATATTCTTAGATAAGAATTTATCAAATATAAATCTCTGCTGTTCCACTGAGCTAGTGGCATTGGGCTGAGGGTTGTGTTCTCAACTTACGTATCTGTCTACTATATAAATTTTCTAGGTTCAATTGGCCTAGATGGTGCCCTTGTAATGCAGATGCAGTAATATTCAACATTCACTTTCTTTCGGACCATTATAATTGGTGCCCAATGTGGGGCCAATTATAACAGTCCAAAAGAAAGTGAATGTCGAATATTACCACATCTGCATTACAAGGGTTCCATCTAGGCCAATTGAACATAGAAAATTTATATAGTAGGAAGATACGTAAGTTGAGAACATGACTGTCACCCCAATGCCACTAGTTCAGTGGAACAGCAGAGGTTTATATTTTATAAATTCTTATTTAAGAATATTTTAAAATTAAAAAATAATAGAAGCCACTGCTAGTAATAACAAACATTTATTTAAACATATATACAAAATTGCATTGGCTCAGATACTATATAGTACTCACCATAAGGTACTGTATATATTTCCCTTTTGCCATAGATAAATTCCTATACATGTATATACATGCAGCACAATTATGCACATACTATTTTAAATATACAGATATTAAAGGACTTGCTTACAGGGAATCTATAATAGATTAATCCCTTCTTACACACATCATGAGGTGCAGCAGTGCCAAAAAAATAAGTAAAAAAGGATATATGGTTAAATACATTTTTAGATATTCAACATGAGGTATCGTATTTACCGAAAATTATAAGCGTATGTACGCATATTGTACCGGTCAAAATAGTATGCTCATTTAACAAGATTCAAATCCTAAGCGAAAGTACCTCGAATCCAATCATGCTTGAGATACACAGGTCTGGAGCAGTCCTGAATTCTAACCTATTTTCCTATTCTTCGAATCTCTGACTCAATGAACAACAATTCTGATGACACAGTAAAATTATTTTAAATCCGTGCCCAGAAGCAAAGCAAAGCGGTAGAGCATAAGATCAGAATGATGATGATGATCGAGGTCGGAGTAGCCCAGTTATTACATTATCCTAGTTATTTATTAATGCTAAGCTCTTAGCTAAAGAAAATAATTCTAAATATTAACTAGAAACTAATAATTCAACACAAACCAGGATTAATATGAAAATATATATATTTAATAAATGCATAAAATGCATATATATGTTACAAAATTGTTTCACGCCTGGAGTGATTTTATACATTATGAAAACTTGGGATTTGTTTTATAAAATCCCCATTACATCAATTATTTAATAGATACCATTTTATCGAATGTGTTATAAGTTGTGCGGGGTTAATATGCCAAAATGTGGATGTACAAAATAATCTACCAGATCAGAACAGATTCGGATTACAGGAAGATACACGATAATTTAATGTTAATCATTTTGACAAATAAATATAAATTTACGGTCTCAATCATTTATTTACAATCTTAAAATCATTACATATGTTTGATAAGCATCGTTTGGACATAGCGTCTCTAGAATAAGTATGCATAAGAAACAAACAATGTGCAATATTTACTAGAATAAATTATACAAATTGATTTGCGTCTCTGGGAATCGATAAAGCTTTTTAAAGGAAAACAGTTTTTACATCAACATACTGAACGTATTTTACAAAATGAATCTTTATCTTTAACACATCATTGCGACTTACTAAGATTAGACAGACGGATGATCAAATTAAAGAGCCCAGTAACGGTACTAGCATACAATAATGAAAATAAGGCCTCATGGCGATTATGGATATTTTATCATTTAAAAGAATACTTTGAAACGAACTTAGATTGGATATATCCACACCTTCTGGCGAAGCGATATCAAGAGAGGGTCTGGGTTTGAGAGCCCAGAATCTGGATGCGCTGTCTTCTGCAGCACATAAATATCATAACCCTCGTAAACTTTAAGTTTCCACAGGAAGCATTGTACCTGATTGTGAACGATTCTGAGAAGTAGGATGGGAGTTTTAGACGTTCCCCACTGACTAAACAATCAAGAAATGGAGAAGATAAAATATCAGAATAATGGAAATGTATGCCAGCAACATTATTGGACATGAATATAATTTTCAAACTTGGAAATTGTCTAACCTCTTGCGCAATAATCTGTTTTCAATTCTGAGTCATTTAACTAATCATAATGAATAATAACGCTTCTATTTATAATATTATTAAACTAACATTTATATTTAAAGAATCGATTCCCAAATACGTATTAACAGGTAGAGTTTGCCTTTCAGGCACCAGCAAAAAGGAATGGATTAATTATATGAAGGTTCACGATCTTTTTAAAATAGAAAATTAAAGCAAAATTCATCCACAGTAAAAGTTTTTAATTTACTTTAAGAATAATGAATTTAAAATGAAACCAAACTCACGAGCAATTTCTATTTAATATAGACAAAACTTTATTGATAAGTTTTAAATAAAGCCCACCCTTTTCCCAAGTAAAACAATTATTTCCCCCCTTACTCGCGAATTTAGCGATTTTGGCACATTAAAGAAAATAAATCATATATATACATTAAACAAAATACATGAAATAATAATGGAATCGCACATATTTATATATAATTTAATTAAGCGTGAAAGGTAAGTTAAAATACATGATATTAATAAAAGATCACTGAGAGAGAGAGTTTAAAAGCAAAATTAGCAGAAGCTTATAAAACAATATATAAATTAAGATATGAAGGTTGAACTATAGATTACAAAAGTATTGTCGTATAAAGGCAGTTCTACATTAAAAGGCTACCTAAGGAAAAGACAGCATAGGAGCGTCATTAGCAATCAGCAGTCGGAAGCAATCATGTATGGTCGGCCGGATGGGACATGGCAATTGACAGGCAGACAGTTCTTCGAGAGAAGAAGAGATCGGTGCTAGATTCCACTACTCACGCTCCATCTACAGCACTTGTGTTGGCTTCTTAAAGGTAATTACCTCCACTGATTAAAAACTCCTCTGCACTTAACTAACAACTGAAAGCAAAAAAAAAACTCCCCTTTTCTCTGTTCTGTGGTTCCTTTTATAAACTTTCAATACTGCCCAGAATTCAATTTCATACCCCACCCTTATCTCTGTAGTCCTTTTAAAAACAACATTTAATTAGTAAAATATTTTCAATAGATAAGGCTTGAAATATCCCTTTTAGCTGTTTTGAAAGATTTGAAAACAACTGATAAACGATTTGTTTTTCGATTGTAATTAAGATTTATAAGTTTTAATTATAGACAACGATCTGACTAGTGATAAAGATAATTTCAATATTTCAAGCCTTCCCCATTTTTCTTTGTTGTTACATTGAATATACACAGATATAAAAATAATTACAAATATCTAAGCAAATGTATTTTTATAACAATAAAACTATTGATTTAGTCATAATATATATATACGCATCATTCAAACTACTGTTTCATTTTTATTAAACAAAATTAATTTTACTCATCTTTAGAATAATTTGATATACAGGGTGTGAGTGAATAGCATATATTTATAGCAGGGTCTGAATTGCAGGCCCCATATGAGGTTAGTGTAGATGGTTAAGCATGAAGCTCAATGATGATTAGACATTGACTGCTTCAATATATACATATGTATATTTATATATCATGAATTTCAGGAGTAACAAGAGGAAAATAAATAGCAACAAAAAAAAGAATCTCATTGCAACCTTTGTTGAAAATACTAGAATTTGAAATAGAAAAATTGACTCAAAAGATTTAAGCAAAAGCTTTAACATTTATGCTCATAATAACCGTAAATTCAATATGCATATGCGAGAGACAACTCTCTCTTTTTTTTAAATGATTAATAATAAAAAAAAATAGTAATATATTTAATCGGAAATATCAAAGTTAATTATTTAAATATTAATAAAATATCTTAAAATAAACTTATGTCAGCATCTTCATTCTTCCCCTCTGGGCTCTGAGTGGGCTTCAAGTCAACTGGCTGTGCGGTGAGGATTTCATCTATTCCAGCATAGGCAAGGTTGTATTTGTCATTATCGTGGGTGGCTGGAACTGGCATGGTCATATCTTGGTGGCTTGGGACAGAGAAAGGGCGGTGCACTATCTGGTTGTCTACCCCATGGTCATTTTACTGGGCTATCTGGTAGATTGCTTCATATTTTCCTCTGTTTGTATATGATAATAAATTTTATTAAATGTTCATTTGCTATCTTGACTGGTTCATTAAATCTTAAGAAATCATCAGTTTTTACAATTTCTTCTTAGAAAATATCTGCTGTAGTCTAGTCCAGCGTTTCCCAACCTGTGGTACGCATACCACTGGTGGTAAGCGAGTTGCTGGTTGGTGGTACACGAAAAATAATCAATAATGGTGGACATAAAAAATAAAAAAAATTAAATCATAAAAATATCATAGAAACGTTTTTTCCTATAATTAATAAAAATTATTTTAATGAATAATATTATACAGTAAAGTTGTTAATATGTACAGTCGATGATCGAAAATCCAGCAATTGATATCGTTTTTTTTTTTTTGGAGTGCACTTTTAAATTTAGCCGTCAGCCACCAGTAACTTGAGTTGTCGCCGCCACTGTTTTGATAGTGCTGCACTCTCATTCACTTCACTGCATGGCTTACAAGTGACAGGTTATTGTTTGTGATTGTATCATCTTTGTTTATTAAAATTCATTGATCCCTATATAACCTGCTTATTCGAACTTAGACAAGAAGCACAGGTTTTTTTTTAAGACAATCCTTTTGATCTCTCTTCGAAATTGTATGATTTTGATTGGCTTCAGGTGCTTGCATATTTATCTGATATTTTTTGCAAATAAATGAACTTAAATTTGACACTTCAGAATAACTCGATAACGATCTTTAAGGTTAATGATAAAATTGAAAGTATGATTAAGAAATTAGATTTTTGGAAATAGTGTATTGAAAACAATCAACTGGAAAAATTCGAAACTCTACATATTTTTTTGTTTGAAAATAAGGTTAGTCTGTCTCAAGATATACAGAAAATATAATAGCACATTTAACAGGATTAAAATTGTCTTTCATGGAATATTTTCCAAAACCCGAAAACACAAATGATAAGTGGATTTCAAACCCCTTCTATGAAGAAAATTTAGAAAAAGCTACATCATTATCAATAAAAGAGAAAGAAAATTTAATAGAATTATCGACACAATCTAATTAATTTTGGTTAAACATTAAAGAATATGAACAGTTTTCTGAGAAAACTCTTAAATTATTATTACCATTTACTAGTATGGAATTAGTAGAAAGAGCTTTTTCTTCATATATTTTTTTTTAAAAAAAGTATTGAAACAGATTGAATGCAGCTGTAGACTTAAGGGTATATCTTGCATCTTCTGAACCAAATTTCAAAAAATTATATTCTTCGAAACAAGCACAAGAATCTCATTAAATTTATTTTATAAAAACATTTGATTATGATAAAAAAATATATTAATTGGGTTTTTATAATTTTGTGTTTTTATTAAAACCATTTATTAGTAAATGAAATATGACAAAATAGTAGATAAATATGATACTTTGAACAAACACATACATATATGTTACAGTGAGTTTATAATTTCAGTGAGTTTATAATCCAGCATGATGTTTAGGCATGTTACAATGTAATTTGTCTCATTATGTGATGTGAATACATGGTCACCCTATAATATGTATAATGCAAATAAAATAACACACTCGCAATAACAAATTTCACAAAATACAATCATTTTTATGAAGTGGTACAATTTAGCATGATATACTACCAAGTGGTACGTGAGCCAAAAAGGTTGGGAAACGCTGGTCTAGTCCATAAATTAATCTCCAATTGGCTAGATGATTGATCAATTCTGGAGCCAAAATAGTGAATGAATTGCCCAGAAGGACTGCCAAAGAAAGAATGAATCCTACAACACTGACTAACTTATCAATCTCACTCATAAGAACCAATTCAGATAGCCCTCTGAGGAGAATAAATCAGCCAATCCTTTTAATTTAGCTTATCATTTAGATTAAAAACATTCCTTTATATCTTTCCGATTAAATTCTACATTTTAAGTTTAATATAATGACTTCCATCTTGAATAACCCAGACCACTTGCTTACAAAATCAATTCAAAAGAATTTTTAAAAAGATAACAGTTTAATTATAGCATTATCAAACATTTTGCTTTTGATCAGATTTTTGCAAAAGCAATCAACATTTTTTCTTACAGAATAAGATAACAATTTTTAAAAAAGTAATTAAAACAACATATATATATATATATATATATATATATATATATATATATATATATATATATATATATATATATATATATATATATATATATATATATATAAAAAGTATGATGGAACAATTGCTTTTTTCTATTTGAATTTTTCAGAGAAAAATAAATCCATAAAATGATTTATATAAAAAAATTTACAAAAAGGAACAATAAAAAAAATAAAAACTACATAAGTTTATTATATGTGTACAATATTTTAAATTGGTGTGTGTGTGTGGGTATTCAACTCTCAGACCCAACTTTCATTATTAATATAGCACTTTTATATATTATGTTGTGCTTAATATATCCAAATTTACATGTTTATCTGCTGTAATTTTCTTTACAGCAGACTTTGTGTAAGGTCATTTGATAATGCCTGGCACAATATATATATATATATATATATATATTGAAATTACCCCAAATCCAAAATTCAACTAGACCAGCATAAAAATAATATTAAAACACAACCAAATTTTGTTCAATTTCATTCAAAAAATATAGTTTTTGATAGAATTTCGTCTATTGAGTCTAGTAATTTGAGTGATGAACAGCAAGTTGGTATTCAATCGATTTTGAATAAAAGTTTAAAAAGGAAAGAAAAATTTGTGGTTAATCCTGCTGAGGTTAGACATCTTAAGAATAAGTTAATTGCTAATGATATAATCATTTCTCATGAAGACAAAGCTGGTAGGTTTGTCAATATGAAAGGAGATGAATTCAAAGAGAAAATGGATAGGGAATTAAATAATGGTAAATATATGTTTTTAGATAAAGATCCAGGTAATTTGATTAAAAGAAAATTGATAGATATTATGAAGAAAATGGTTAATTTAAATTTTTTTAATAGAATAGATTATTTAAAAGGCTATCCAAATGATTTCATACCAGCTAAGATGTTTGTGAATATTAAAACTCATAAAGATGGTTTTCCTTTAAGATTTATTTTTGATTTTACAGGTAGTGTTGTAGAGGGTATTTCTAGATTCTTGAATAATTTTTTAAAACAATTTGTTGATTTTTGTCATTACACAGTTTCTTCTTCTTTTGAGGCTTTTGATAAGATTAATAATTTTAAAATGGAAAATAATTGGGTATTTGGAAGTTTAGATATTGAAAATATGTATCAGTCTGTTAATAGGTTTTAAGCAGTATTGATGTTCTTATGTCTGTTTTAATTAAGAAAAGTTCTTTATCAAAAAATAAAATTAAGGTAATTAAAGATTTGCTTTTTTTATTGGAAGATTCTATGTATTTTACTTATAAAGGTAATTTTTATAAGATTAAGGAAGGGTGGATAATAGGTTATATTATTTCTCCTTTAGTATGTTCAGTTTATATTAATTATATGGAAGAGGAAATTATTATTAAAAAAAATTGTTTATATGTAATTTGTCAGATATGTTGATGATTGTTTATTTATAGTTGAGTATAATAAATTGAAGGAATTTGTAAATGAGTTTAATTGTTTTGATCCTTCTATAAAATCTGTGTTAGAAGGAGGGGGGTTAGATTTTGGTAAGTTAAAGTTTTTAGATCTTTTGGTGATTAGAAATGTAGAAACTAATTGTTTACTATGCAGTCATTTAGTTAAAAGTAGAGAATTAAGATCTATAATTAAACCTGATAGCTATCAGTAGGTATCTTATAAAGTAGCTGCTTTAAGGAATTATTGTCATAGGAATAATAAATTAAATAATTCTAGTAGGGTAGCTTTGTTTCAGAAATGTCAATTTTATAAAGATTACCTGAGGGTTGGTTACTCTGATAAATTTGTTAAAAGTATTTTATTTAATAGTAATATTTGTAAGGATGTAAAGAATAAAGAAAAATATGATTTTATTTCTTTGCCATTTAAATTGTCTTCTTATAAAATTGTATGTAGAAATAGTAAATTGTTTGGAAATAAGAAAATTGTTTGGAAAAGGGGTGTTACATTGAATAATTTATTAAATAATACAAAAGAAATTTTTGATAAAAAGACTATTCCTAGTGTAATATATTTTATCCCTTGTTTATTTTGTAAGAAGGTCTACATAGGTCAGAGTAATTTGAGTTTAAATGAAAGGATAAAGGTTCATAAAAGTAGAGTTAAAAATAGATATCTTAGTTCTGCTTTGTATGTCCATGAAAAAGATACAGGCCACACTATTAATTTTGATGAAGCTAAGGTTGTCTTCTTTGAGAGAAATGAAATCAAAAGAAGAATTAAAGAATCTTTATTATTGAAAATGTATTATTCTGAAGCAATTAACTTATTTAAGAGTTCTTTTAATATTAAGGGTGGATGGAAAGTGAATGGATTTGTGGGTAATGGTTAATATTATATACACCTGGGTCTCATTTTACGCGATAGATAGGTTCCACAGAAAACACACAAATGAAATCGTGCAAAAATAGACGTAAATTACATTGAAAAAGAGGAATGTGGTCTGTGATTTTTCAAAATTCACATAGAAGCAAAGCACCAACGTAAAATTACTTTAAAATTTGCGCAAAAAAAATATAAGAAAATAAAATATGACTAATAAAAAATTTCAAATTTGAAAAAAATTGATACAAGACAAACTTTTTTTAATTATAATATTTAATCTTATTCAAAATAATATATTTTTATGCATAATTTACAGTAATTTACATTTTTTTATACACGTTTTAATTATTATGATTTTCTGGTGACAACATAATTAGTAATTAATCTTTGAGACGATGATTTTAGCTCGCGATATCCAGACATACAACAATTTAGCTCTCATTGGAATTTAAGAGCACATTAATGATTAGTGTCATTAATAAGAAAATAATAATTGATTATGTTTTTTTTTAAAAAGCAAAAACAGAATGTGATTTAAAATGCAAAATTAACACGCACAATGTTTGAACAAATTTACATTATAATGTTATAAAATTTAATATGTGTATACATAAAATGTGGAAATCATGATTTTAATTTTATTATTGCATAAAATCTTACTATTATAAAGTACTGAAAATATTGAAATTACTAAGATGAAAGTCGAATTCCAATAATGTGCTATTACTTTCAATATAATGTAAGTGCGCAAAATTTATTATTTAAAGTAATAGCGCATTATCAGAAATCGACTTCCAGTGAAACACGAACCACATAACTTCAAAATCGTGTTAAATAAGTTGATGTAAAAAGAGACCCAGGTGCATATTGTATGGTTTTTGTAGTTTTTTACACTTGAGAAGTCTGCTTGTAGAGTGAAGCCTTTGGTTGTGTTTTAACCCTTAAACCGCTAATTATATTATTGGTTGTATGAGGTAAAAATCAAATCTTTTAATTGGCCAACTCACAAACTGAAGACAAAGCCTATTGTTAAAACATATTCGCTTATAATATTAAATTCAACTCAGATATGTTTATAAAAAGTATATTACTAATTTTTCAGGTTATGAAAGAGAACGAAAGTTCTTTCAAAAATAAATTGCTATTTATTTATTATAAAATATATTCAATTTCGGCAAATATAAAGTGAATGTCTAAACAAAAAAGTGCTGAAGCAAATGCTTTTTTTCAATGTTACGTTATTGAAAAGTAAAGATTTCTTTTTGCTAAATCTTAAATATTTTTACTAAAATCTTCAATATTTTTCGAAAATAATTTTGTTTTTTTAATTTATTTTTTAAAAATTATTTTAATTTCTCAAATTATACTTTTTTAAATATTTAAATCACATTTGAAATGAAAATCTCAGCGTTTTTCTTTATTTTCTTTGATCAGGCGGTTTCTTTGTTCTTTCCAGCCAATCAGAATGTCTTTTTCGGCTGAGAGCTCGCTGACAACCAATCACTGACAATGTTCTTTCTTTGTTTAGGTTTAAATGCGTTTTTTTTTTATTTTTTACTTGTAAAATAATTCGGAAAAGGGCACCATCTTACAGAACTTTTAAAAACCTAATCAATACCTGTCAAACGAATACTTTAGCATAAGAACTAACAGAGTTAGAGTGACATCAGATGTCGACAAGAAGCCTTGTAAGAGGCGGTTTATGGGTTAATATTATTTTTATGCTCGTCTAGTTGAATTTTGGATTTGGGGTAATTTTAATTTTATATTGACTAGTTTAGCTTTATGCTTGTAATGTATATATATACTATATAACGGTCAGAATCATCTATCTCACTAACACACTGCAGAATTCAAACCCCAAACATGAAACTGAACACTCTAGGAGGGGTTGCCTACTAGATATACTAAGTTCAAATCTAAAGTCTAAATTTCACAGTGCCACCTACATAATAATGCCTCTGATGTTACTAATAGTATATCCCTTTACTGGTGCCTGGTGGTCAGGGAAAAACAAAGAGACTCTATACTACTAGATAAGTTTGGGTTGCTAATTAACATCTATGGATGGTACAAAAGAAATGTATAAAATATATATATATATATATATATATTGTACCGGGCACATACATACGTTACATTGTTTTTTATTAGTAAACATGAAAAGAATAAAAGTTTGCAAATAAAACTTCCTTTTTAAGAATTAAAAATTGAAAATTATTATTCTATACTAAACTCATATACATAAAATTGCACAGATGAAAAAATTATTAAAATAAAACTTTATTAAAAATAGAAAAGGTATTTTAAAAACAAAAACTTAAAAGGATTTAGAGATAAAAATATATCTTTAATTTTGGAAAACACATTAAGTAATCAGCAAATGGAAATAATTGTTTTAATTAGTTAAATGTAAACTAGCCTTGGGCATTCAAATGTATAAGCAAAGGTCAGATAGGAGAGAAAAACAATGGAATCAGACCTCAGCGAAAGAACCATCACATCGATGACGTAATGTAAATTGAATCCTTAAAATTAATATAAAAGGAAAAGTTTGGAAATTATTAGTTAGTGATTACAAGAGAAGAGAGATGTGACTATATGTGTTAGTGTGGAGTTGAAGGAGAAGGGATTGAAAAGATGCACTCTTCAATCTCTTCAGTTTTGTTAAAAAAAAGAAATGACATCGTTTTTTCTACATTAAGGACCAACTAAACTAAAAGACCTGGATAAATAAAAAAAATGGCTAACTGGATACCAATATCTATTTAGGACAGCGTGGGAATTCACGTTCAAATGGCAAGCCACGGATAAAGCTGGACATTTAAAAATTGTAAGAACTTTAGATAATTCATGAACATTAAATTAAAAACTTTCCATATTTAAAAAAAATAGAAATAGATTCCTATCTGACCAAACTAAATTATTTATTAATTAGTTATAATTTTATTTGATGCATTTTTTTTTTGTAAAATCATTTCCATTTTTTTTTTTTATTTTTTAAGTTTTATTTAGGATTTTTGTTTTGTGATAAATTAAATTATATAAATGTTAAACTTAAGTCAAGCATGAATGGCTATATAAATTTGTAAAGTCATATTAGGGGAGGGTAATCTTAGGTTATTTGTTTCGTAATTGAATTAGGTCAATGGATTGGATATATTGGTGTAATTAGTAGATGTAGTATGAGGTTCGCTATGGGCAGAATCGCTTTATATGCTGCACACTTTCTTTTTGGCCTATGGAATGTGATTCGTAAGTTGGCAAAATGACTGCAGTCCTTTCCTATGGAGTTTTTTTATTGCTCTTCTTGTCAGATAGATGTAGTATTCCTATCTGACAAGAGGCAATTTCTTCTCTTAACCTTTTGTGCTGCCGTATTTCGTATTACATTGAATGCATCGATATATCAGATGAATTGATGCTAGTTTGACTGTGAACTTTTGGCCTAAGGTTAAATAAGGATAGAATATTTTCTTTCAAATGCAAATCTAGGTAGTCTATTCATACTCGACACTCTAAATAAAAATGCATTAAATTTAAGTTGGGTATGGAAGTTGCATGGATTCGTTATCAGTTAATTATGTTTTTGGTTTTCATATTTGACAAAATATATAGACATTCGGTAAATAATGATACCTTATGGTGAGTATCTAAAATGTATTTATTCAGATGTCTTTTAAGTTATTGGTGTCACTGCGGTATCTTATGATGAATACCAGTGGGTTTCTTGTATTCCCTATGCAATTGATGGTATCAATGACTTTGTATTTTGATCGTTTATGTTTATTTTGAAATGTTTTTAACCGTGTAATCTATGTAACTGATCTATACTCAACATTTTAAAACAAACTTTTATAAACCCATCTGTGCGAACTTATAATAGTATAAAAATTAAAGTGTAAATTAAAATCTAAAATAAAAGGTAAAAATAATGTTAAATGTTAAAGTAAACATGCTAAAATAATAATGTTAAATTTTATATATATGTGCATAAATAAATGTTTGTATGTTAATTACTGGAAGTGGCTTATTTTATTATTTTTTATATATTCTTAGATAAGAATTTTTAATAAAATATAAATCTCTGCTGTTCCACTGAGCTAGTGACAATGGGCTAATGACCGGATATCAAAATATATAAAATAAAACAAATTTTTTTTTTGACTTATGTATCTGCCTACTTTATAAATTTTTCTAGGTTCAAATGCCTAGATGGCACCCTGTAGTGCAGATTACGTTAAGCTCACTATTTCTCTGGATCGTTATAATATATAGACCAAGAGTGTGATAGGGATCAATAAAATAAAAGATCAAAATTAGTTTTTAAAAGATTTAAAAGATTTATTTAGACAAAAATATATATATATAATGCCACTGTCTGCTTATATGAGACAGGGACCCTTACTAAATAATTGTTAGCATTACATTCCATAAAATTACAAAAAAGGTTGTTAAGAAAGTATATTCTATCCCTCAGGCTAATATAGTATTATGATAATGTGCTTAAAAGAGATGGGAATATGTGCGAGGTGCTTTGAGTAATTATAAAAGTTTAAGAAAACATTTGAATATTAATGTTTATAAAATATTTATTGATTTCGAGAATAGCATGGACAAAAGCTTACTAAGTGATAAAGTGGGGACGTGATCAAGGCATTTATTTTATAATTAAAGCAGATGGGAGGTTGGTATTGCTCATAATGAATTTATTAAAGGATGGAGGGTGTGACACATTTAAGTCACAGGGGATTTGTAAAATATATATATAAAATAATGGGAAATATTTGGAATGACTACGGAGGGTGTCTCGCCGCTGATCCGTAGGAATGTGTTGTCACGGACAGCCAAAGCTTGGGCTCGTCCACAACTTAGTGGCTGGGTGATGGCTGTGTCTAATTCCCATGTGTGAAATTTGAGTACACACTCTGCCTGGGAACCACAGAAAGCGAAAAGGGAAGGGACTTGGCCATTTAAAATCCTTGGAAAGAAAGAAAGCGGTCTCAACAACCAATTCATTTGCCAGCAATACTAGACTAATGTATATAAAACATACAAAATGGATTCACTTAGATTGGGAAAAATGCCCAATCAAATTCCCAGAAAATCATTTAAAAGGGTCTGCACATTCTTGATGTCAATGATGAACTTTGAAATTGCGGGCTTGAAAAGAAAGCAATCATGCATTTGGGACACATTTAATCATTCACCTCACACATACTCTCATATTAAGTTAAATCGATAAAATGTAGATTTTAAACTATTTAATTGTTATACATATTAACGAAGATTAGAATAGCCCTTGAACGAGTGATTCATGAGATAATAAAATTGGGAATTATTTATAAATTTAAAATATGCCTTAATATCAGCATCTTACTTTCAACAAAGGGAATAATTCACTCAGTGAAAGACTATTCTGACACATTATCATAATAAAATAAAAGAAAGATTAATAAATAGAAAATATTAACCCAAGGATAAAGAGCAAAATTATTGATTATTAGAACATTTTAAAGGAATACATAATAAGTCTAGTAAAATAAAAAAAAACATTTAAAATAGCTATAGCATGTTTTTAGGAATCACTAGAGCTCTTGGGTTAATTTGGATTACCTCTGGAGAAGCATTTGTAGGTAGATTGATGGTCAGCAGGTTTTATACATTTCAGCAGCAAAATCTAGGATTGTTCATATTTTGGCAGCAGCAGCAGTTCCGAGGTTCCTTATGTGATAGCTTTCGATGGTCTAGAGCAGCAGCTGGACATTCCCGAGGGAAAAATAGCCTTCTTGCCAGCTCTACTCTGTCATTTCAAGGTTAGCAATTTTGAAGATTGGGTGATTCATAGGTGAGACTGTAAACATAGTCAATTAATTTGGAGATGAAAACTCGGCTTCAAATTTAAGTTCACAGGCACATAACTAAAAATCTCAGGAAAATATATTTTTGAAATCTTGCTCGAAGAATATTTTTACTAGAATATTTTCACTAGAATATTTCTCTAGAATATTTTTACTAGAATAATTTCTTTAGAATATTTTCACTAGAATCATTTCACTAGAATATTTTTTTTAGAATATCTAGAACAAAAGAATACCCTCCTTTATATAATGGAATTGAACAATACAACTGCTCTGGAGCATTACAAAAATATTTCGGACTTTGCTTACTTATCATCTGTAATCAATCTTATCTGAATGTCTAAAGGAATTCAACAAAATTTTAATTAATTTCTATTGTTAATTTCCTTGTCGACATTCGAATTACAAATTTGATTTAATTAAAATAACTTTTAATAATTGAAAGAAATCCTTAAGTGGACATCTGCTGTATTTTTAGATAACAATTAAAACTATTGTTCCTACCAGTTTTCATTTATTCTAACAGAAAATATATGGCATGATTTTAAATTCAAAAGAAAATTATTTTACTTTTTAAATTTCAATATTTGAATCTATTTACTAAACGAATATGAATTTTATTTTAAATCAAAAATATATTACGACTGTAATATATTTTTGTAAATAGATTCAAACAAAATAATTTTAACTAACAATTTATAATCTTAACATAAGTTTTAAAATACATATCACAGTGTGTGCGCAATTACGACCTATATATCCTACTTTTAAATAAATCTAAATTATGCGAACATACACATAATACATAACATTTTATTTATTTGGGTATGAGTTATACTTATATATATATATAACATGAGCATTGTACTCATCGTTTAAAATTGGGTGGGATTTTTGGTATATAAGTGCATTGCAGACACACTATTATACCTTGGGGTTCAAACTAAGGTATGAGGGTAGGAAATAGGTGAGAAAAGGTGCAAATCAGATCTTACTGTTTCACATTCCTTCAGTGATGGAACAAAAAAAATTGTAAAAAAAAGATCTTACAACAGGTGTCCATCTATGAAGCCTGCATAAAAAATTTTTACAAGATAACCCATATAATGTACAGTATATAAATATAATGATGGAACGAAACTGAATTATATACCTGGATCATATTAAAAAAATCTACCATCTAGCGAACATTTTCTCTATTATACCCCTCTTCAACAATTATTTATCTATCATTTTAATAGTTTAACATTGGTTTGAAATCTGATTTCCTTTTTCATTTATCCTGTGACATGTCCATTTCTTTTTTTTAACCTACTATAATCCTGGGTCTGGTGTGTGATAACTGCCTTTATAATTTGATCACAGCAGTCTCGGATTATCAGGCCTCTTTACCTTGTCTGGTGGTTCTTTAGCCCAGGGACTGAAATCCAGAGTGGTTAAGAATTCGGCTATTTCCTCCACCTCTTTGATTTTGCTGCCTGCCATCAGCTGTTGTATCGGTAACAGCATATTCTGTTGAATGGTACGTATGATATGAGTATCAGAAAATGCAAATGTGCTAAGTGATCGTATTGACCAGGCGAATGAAAAATTGTGTGTGTTTCTTTGATTGCTCCATACTTCTCCTGGCAAATGGTATTTAGAATCCCGCTCTGCTGATCCTCACTCCAATAATATTTTAATGACATGTTACCATAATTTGCATAATTACTCGGTTTTTTTTCACCAACATGTCCCACCAATCTTTTGCATAGTCATATAAATGATGGCTAGCAATGGCAGTCTGTTCATGGGGATCTGTTTTATAAAATTGAAAGAAATCCCACAGGCTAT
Organism: Epiperipatus broadwayi; assembly: GCA_028023455.1. Lineage (NCBI taxonomy): Eukaryota > Metazoa > Onychophora > Udeonychophora > Euonychophora > Peripatidae > Epiperipatus > Epiperipatus broadwayi. Next base: position 75,561 of record JAQFVV010000609.1, read on the forward strand.
CCAAGTGTGGATGGTGACTTTCTCCTATTTCTCCTCGAAAGATTTTAACAATTATTATCTTCGCAAGTTGGGTTTGAACCTCGAGGTCTGGAATTAAGGTCCTGTGGATTGTATCTATCATTAGGGAGCTGACAGATTTGGTTTAGGTCCACTGCTTCATTGATACTGTTGATATCATCAGCTTCTGTCATCGGTATCAGGACTTCCTTGTCCAGGTATTGTACTGATTTTGGCTCAGTTTGATCTTGGCATTTGCTCATTTTTTTCGATTTTCTGAGCAGTATTCTTTCAGTTTTCATTGGAGAGCCCTGGGTCCCTCTATCACTTGTGCCAATTCGTCGAGGAGCAGCCTGGTAAACATTTTATACTCTTCCTCTTTTCTTCGGGCTTCCTCTTCATGCTTTCTTGCCCTCTCTTCGCTTCTCTTAAACAATTTCACCAGATCTTCCAGATTGGAATCTTCCTTGCTCATTTGCTGGACAGATTTCATACTTATTGGAGGAGATTCAGGAAATCTGGATGGGTCCAGTTCTTGTTAATCATGGTTGTTCCCCAATATTATCCATGGCCTTGTAAGATGATGATTTTTTTTTTACTATTTTATTGCTAACTATTTTATCCTAATTATTTTTTTGAATGAATTGGTGTACTTTTAAAACACAATGTACAGCACTGAAAGAAAAACTTTTAAACTGTTTTATGGTTGAAATCACTAAATCTAATACTGTTAAAATACTATTGTTATTATATTTTCCTTCTTTGACTCTCTGCGATTATTATTACATTTGATTACAAATTTTATCAATGGATAATCGGGTATCTCCCTCTCGGTTCTGTTGGCCTAATTGCTGCTTTTACATTTAACACTAAAACCCCAACTACTGCCCTTTTACTACTGCTAAAATTTCTTGTTTAAATATGCTGCTAACATATATATATATATTTTACTGCCCGTAAATATAAAAAATTTCTTAAATGCTACCTGTCAAATTATTTCGCTAACATATATATTGTTAAACGCACACAATTTTATTTTTATATATAAACATTGGCTAGATCTGGGTATACTTATTTCATTCCTTCTTATTTAAGATTAACATGCATATATATTTACATTATAATTATTGATCCGGTTCACGTCTCATTATTTGGTCTAAGAAAAATGTATACACATTGAAAAAAAACAAATTACATACAAAAGAATTTAGCCTGGTGACAAAATTTATTTTAGAAGTAACTCCGTTTAGTGAAGTCACTTCCGGGCGCCATGCCACCAGTTAAAAATATCCATAGACAGTTAGTTTCCCAAAATTAATTTTAAATTATTCCATTTAACTACGGACGGGCACTCATTAAAACATTCACATTTTTATTGATTACAAAATGTTATTTATGATTACATTTTTGAATTCCATACGATAGCCTATTATATCTAGGTCATTACCATACAAAATTATTATTATGCTATCTTGCATGTTGAGCCGATAAAACTTTATTTTCAGAGTAAAATACAAGATTTGAAATATACATAGATTGTCACAATATTCACTTGGGACAATATTTCAGTAATTTACACTATGCATACATAGCATGATTTAAGTGAAACAATAAATATAAATAGCTCATTTCACACTATAGAAAGTTTGAACAGTTTTAGATTATATAGTATACGTAATTGAATGCCCGAGTCAAATAAAATATATGAAATATATACGCAAATAAACAACATAGATAATATAGAGTTTGAAACTATTATATATATCAAAATGTAAAGGATTTGGGTGATTAAATACGAACAAAATGCTACAATTAAGCTACAGAGATGTGGGTGTTTAAATAATCGAGGCCTCATGTTTGGGCAAGCCATGGACCCGGGGGAAAAAATACTATGTAACGGTCAGAATCGTCTATCTTGCTGACACACTGCAGAATTCAAACCCCAAACATGAAACTGAACACTCTAGGAGGGGTTGCCTTCTAGATATACTAAGTTCAAATCTAAAGTTTAAATTCCACAGCTCCATCTATGTGATAATGCCTCTGATGTTATTAATAATATATCCCTTTACTGGTGCCTGGTGATCAGGGAGAAACAAAGAGACTCTATACTACTAGATAAGTTTGGGTTGCTAATTAACATCTATGAATAGTACAAAAGAAATGTATAAAATAGATATATATATATATATATATATATAGACTGAGACAGTGATAGGGATCAATAAAATAAAAGATCAAAATTAGTTTTTAAAAGATTTAAAAGATTTATTTAGACAGAAATATATATATATATATAACACCACTGTCTGCTTATATGAGACAGGGACACTTACTAAATAATTGTTAGCATTCCATTCCATAAAATTTCAAAAAAGGTTGTTAAGAAAATATATTCTATCCCTCAGGTTAATATAGTATTATGATAATGTGCTTAAAAGAGATGGGAACATGTGTGAGGTGCTTTGAGTAATTATAAAAGTTTAAGAAAACATTTGAATATTAAGGTTTATAGAATATTGATTTCGAAAATAGCATGGACAAAAGCTTACTAAGTGATAAAGTGGGGATGTGATCAAGGCATTTATTTTATAATTACAATTAAAGCAGATGGGAGGTTGGTATTGCTAATAATGAATTTATTAAAGGATAGAGGGTGTGACACATTTAAGTCATGGGGGATTTGTATATATATATATATATATATATATATATATATATATATATATAAAATAATGGGAAATATTTGGAATGACTATGTAGGGCATCTCGCCACTGACCCGTAGGAATGTGTTGTCATGGACAGCCTAAGCTTAGACTCATCCACAACTTAGTGGCTGTGTGATGGCTGCATCTAATTCCCAGGTGTGACATTTGAGTACACACTCTGCCTGAAAACTGCAGGAAGCGAAAAGGGAATGAACTTGGCCATTTAAAATCCTTGGAAAGAAACAAAGCGGTCTCAACAACCAATCCATTTACCAACAATACTAGACTAATGTATATAAAACATACAAAATGGATTCACTTAGATTGAGGAAAATGCCCAATCAAATTCCCAGAAATTCATTTAAAAGGGTCCGCACATTCTCGATGTCAATGACAAACTTTGAAATTAAAGTAGAATATTTTAAAATAGGAAAATGCATGCTTGCGGGTTTGAAAAGAAAGCATAGATTTATTTACACAATCATGCATTTGGGACACATTTAATCATTGACCTTGCACATACTCTCATATTAGGTTAAAATTGATAAAATGTAGATTTTAAACTATTTAATTGTTATACATATTAACGAAGATTACAATAGACCTTGAACGAGTGATTCACGAGATAATAAAATTGGGAATTATTTATAAATTTAAAATATGCCTTAATATCGGCATCTTACTTTAACAAAGGGAATAATTCACTCGGTCAAAGACTATTCTGACACATTATCATAATAAAATAAAAGAATGATTAATAAATAGAAAATATTAACCCAAGGATAGAGAGCAAAATTATTGATTATTAGAACATTTTAAAGGAATACTTAACAAGTCTAGTAAAATAAAAAAAACATTTCAAATAGCTATAGCATGTTTTTAGGAATCACTAGAGCTCTTGGGTTAATTTGGATTACCTCTGGAGAAGCATTTGCAGGTAGATTGATGGTTGTGAGGTTTTATACAATTCAGCAGCAAAATCTGGGATTGTTCATATTTTGGCAGCAGCAGCAGTTCTGGGGTTCCTTATGTGATAGCTTTCAATGGTCTAGAGCAGCAGCCAGCCATTCCAGAGGGGAAAATAGCCTTCTTGCCAGCTCTACTCTATCATTTCAAGGTTAGCAATTTTGAAGGTTGGGTGATTTATAGGTGAGACTGTAAACATGGTCAATTAATTTGGAGACGAAAATTCAGCTTCAAATTTAAGTTCGCAGGCACATAGCTAAAAATCTCAGGAAAATATATTTTTGAAATCTTGCTCGAAAAATATTTTTACTAGAATATTTTCACTAGAATATTTCTCTAGAATATTTTCACTAGAATAATTTCTCTAGAATATTTTCACTAGAATAATTTCACTAGAATATTTTTTTTAGAATATTTAGAACAAAAGAATACCCTCCTTTATATAATGGAATTGAACAATACAACTGCTCTGGAGCATTACAAAAATATTTCGGACTTTGCTTACTTATCATCTGTAATCAATCTTATCTGAATGTCTAAAGGAATTCAACAAAATTTTAATTAATTTCTATTGTTAATTTCCTTGTCGACATTCGAATTACAAATTTGATTTAATTAAAATAACTTTTACTAATTGAAAGAAATCCTTAAGTGGACATCTGCTGTATTTTTAGATAACAATTAAAACTATTGTTCCTACCAGTTTTCATTTATTCTAACAGAAAATATATGGCATGATTTTAAATTCAAAAGAAAATTATTTTACTTTTTAAATTTCAATATTTGAATCTATTTACTAAACGAATATGAATTTTATTTTAAATCAAAAATATATTACGACTGTAATATATTTTTGTAAATAGATTCAAACAAAATAATTTTAACTAACAATTTATAATCTTAACATAAGTTTTAAAATACATATCACAGTGTGTGCGCAATTACGACCTATATATCCTACTTTTAAATAAATCAATCCATAACATTTTATTTATTTGGGCAGGAGTTATACTTATATATATGTATATAACATGAGCATTGTACTTGTGGTTTAAAATTGAACGGGATTTTCAGTATATAAGTGCATTGCAGACACCCTATGATACATTGGGTTTCAAACTAAGGTATGAGGGTAGGAAATAGGTGAGAAAAGGTGAAATGAAGATTTGCAAAGCAGATCTTACTGTTTCAATATATATATATATGTTCAAAAGATGGCGCTATACCAAAACCGCCGAACAAGTGTAAGATTTGTTTTACATAAACAAAAAAAGAGTCAGAAATTAACTACCTCTTTCATTTGCTCACCCCCAGATCAGCTGATTTCAAGCTGGTTTGCTCTCCTCAGTGGGGGATAGAGTATAGAAACTAGATCTAAAACACTGACTCTCAAGTGTTTATGCAAAACGTTTCTATCAGATTGCAAGCGTGAATTTTTCAGACCGGTAAAGTCTTCAAACTCAGCCTAGCAAGCCAGATATTTATATGGGTCTGATCTCAGTTCAGAATCACCATATAATCAAAGTTTCTGCAATATATATCATTGCAAGAAAACTTTAAAGGTACATTTATGAAAAACAAAAACAAGTTAATCACGTAACCTGCTATCACTTGTTATTTATGTTCAAAAGATGGCGCTATACCAAAACCACCGAACAAGTGTAAGATTTGTTTACATAAACGAAAAAAGAGTCAGAATTAACTACCTCTTTCATTTGCTCACCCCCAGATTAGCTGATTTCAAGCTGGTTTGCTCTCCTCAGTGGGGGATAGAGTATAGAAACTAGATCTAACACTGACTCTCAAGTGTTTATGCAAAACGTTTCTATCAGATTGCAAGCGTGAATTTTTCAGACCGGTAAAGTCTTCAAACTCAGCCTAGCAAGCCAGATATTTATATGGGTCTGATCTCAGTTCAGAATCACCATATAATCAAAGTTTCTGCAATATATATCATTGCAAGAAAACTTTAAAGGTACATTTATGAAAAACAAAAACAAGTTAATCATGTAACCTGCTATCACTTGTTATTTATGTTCAAAAGATGGCGCTATACCAAAACCACCGAACAAGTGTAAGATTTGTTTACATAAACGAAAAAAGAGTCAGAAATTAACTACCTCTTTCATTTGCTCACCCCCAGATCAGCTGATTTCAAGCTGGTTTGCTCTCCTCAGTGGGGGATAGAGTATAGAAACTAGATCTAAAACACTGACTCTCAAGTGTTTATGCAAAACGTTTCTATCAGATTGCAAGCGTGAATTTTTCAGACCGGTAAAGTCTTCAAACTCAGCCTAGCAAGCCAGATATTTATATGGGTCTGATCTCAGTTCAGAATCACCATATAATCAAAGTTTCTGCAATATATATCATTGCAAGAAAACTTTAAAGGTACATTTATGAAAAACAAAAACAAGTTAATCACGTAACCTGCTATCACTTGTTATTTATGTTCAAAAGATGGCGCTATACCAAAACCGCCAAACAAGTGTAAGATTTGTTTTACATAAATGAAAAAAGAGTCAGAAATTAACTACCTCTTTCATTTTCTCACCCCCAGATCAGCTGATTTCAAGCTGGTTTGCTCTCCTCAGTGGGGGATAGAGTATAGAAACTAGATCTAAAACACTGACTCTCAAGTGTTTATGCAAAACGTTTCTATCAGATTGCAAGCGTGAATTTTTCAGACCGGTAAAGTCTTCAAACTCAGCCTAGCAAGCCAGATATTTATATGGGTCTGATCTCAGTTCAGAATCACCATATAATCAAAGTTTCTGCAATATATATCATTGCAAGAAAACTTTAAAGGTACATTTATGAAAAACAAAAACAAGTTAATCATGTAACCTGCTATCACTTGTTATTTATGTTCAAAAGATGGCGCTATACCAAAACCGCCGAACAAGTGTAAGATTTGTTTTACATAAACGAAAAAAGAGTCAGAAATTAACTACCTCTTTCATTTGCTCACCCCCAGATCAGCTGATTTCAAGCTGGTTTGCTCTCCTCAGTGGGGGATAGAGTATAGAAACTAGATCTAAAACACTGACTCTCAAGTGTTTATGCAAAACGTTTCTATCAGATTGCAAGCGTGAATTTTTCAGACCGGTAAAGTCTTCAAACTCAGCCTAGCAAGCCAGATATTTATATGGGTCTGATCTCAGTTCAGAATCACCATATAATCAAAGTTTCTGCAATATATATCATTGCAAGAAAACTTTAAAGGTACATTTATGAAAAACAAAAACAAGTTAATCACGTAACCTGCTATCACTTGTTATTTATGTTCAAAAGATGGCGCTATACCAAAACCGCCGAACAAGTGTAAGATTTGTTTTACATAAACGAAAAAAGAGTCAGAAATTAACTACCTCTTTCATTTTCTCACCCCCAGATCAGCTGATTTCAAGCTGGTTTGCTCTCCTCAGTGGGGGATAGAGTATAGAAACTAGATCTAAAACACTGACTCTCAAGTGTTTATGCAAAACGTTTCTATCACATTGCAAGCGTGAATTTTTCAGACCGGTAAAGTCTTCAAACTCAGCCTAGCAAGCCAGATATTTATATGGGTCTGATCTCAGTTCAGAATCACCATATAATCAAAGTTTCTGCAATATATATCATTGCAAGAAAACTTTAAAGGTACATTTATGAAAAACAAAAACAAGTTAATCACGTAACCTGCTATCACTTGTTATTTATGTTCAAAAGATGGCGCTATACCAAAACCGCCGAACAAGTGTAAGATTTGTTTTACATAAACGAAAAAAGAGTCAGAAATTAACTACCTCTTTCATTTGCTCACCCCCAGATCAGCTGATTTCAAGCTGGTTTGCTCTCCTCAGTGGGGGATAGAGTATAGAAACTAGATCTAAAACACTGACTCTCAAGTGTTTATGCAAAACGTTTCTATCAGATTGCAAGCGTGAATTTTTCAGACCGGTAAAGTCTTCAAACTCAGCCTAGCAAGCCAGATATTTATATGGGTCTGATCTCAGTTCAGAATCACCATATAATCAAAGTTTCTGCAATATATATCATTGCAAGAAAACTTTAAAGGTATACTTGTTCGGCGGTTTTGGTATAGCGCCATCTTTTGAACATAAATAACAAGTGATAGCAGGTTACGTGATTAACTTGTTTTTGTTTTTCATAAATGTACCTTTAAAGTTTTCTTGCAATGATATATATTGCAGAAACTTTGATTATATGGTGATTCTGAACTGAGATCAGACCCATATAAATATCTGGCTTGCTAGGCTGAGTTTGAAGACTTTACCGGTCTGAAAAATTCACGCTTGCAATCTGATAGAAACGTTTTGCATAAACACTTGAGAGTCAGTGTTTTAGATCTAGTTTCTATACTCTATCCCCCACTGAGGAGAGCAAACCAGCTTGAAATCAGCTGATCTGGGGATGAGCAAATGAAAGAGGTAGTTAATTTCTGACTCTTTTTTCATTTATGTAAAACAAATCTTACACTTGTTCGGTGGTTTTGGTATAGCGCCATCTTTTGAACATAAATAACAAGTGATAGCAGGTTACGTGATTAACTTGTTTTTGTTTTTCATATATATATATATAACCAAAGACACAAAAATGTATAGATGCTGAACTGAGTTCAGATCTATAACTATACAAGCAAATGAGCTTAGATTGGAAACATTGTAGTGTTATCATATCAGGTTCTTAGCTTTATAGTTAAACAAATAGGCAAAAGATGGTTTCTGGAAGATTGCATTAGATCTTAAGATCTAGGTGCAGTGCTCTCCAATTGAAGGTTTTTCACTGATAAAAGCCACAAGCTAGAAAACAATCTGGGGAAGTTAGATGAATAAACACTAGATAGGGATTTTATATACAAACCTTCCTGCATCCATTAATTGTGAAGGTTTGCACTTGGTGGCACTCTTACATCGAGAGTTTGGTGCTCTTATTAACAGCATGCGTAAGCACATGAAATGGTTTTCATGTGATTTTTTGATGGTTTTGTTATGCATTTTATATGTATTGATCTTTTTGTTTTGGCAATGTGCATGTGTTTTAAAACTAAACAAAATTGTTACAAGAATTTCAAATATTATAAAAATATGAGAAGACATCTTGGATTTTTTTTAAAATTTTGCTTAATACTGCAAATTTAAATTATTATTTTTATAAAGCTAATAAAAATTTTGAAGTTATGTTTATTATTATTATATTACAAGTACCAAATAACCATCACAATATATATATATATATATATTGTGCCATATATTTTGGATCAATTTCTTCAGTGATTAAAGCATTGGGTCATCAAGGTATAGATTCAGGATATTGTCATATTTTAAAGAATATTTATAAAAATGCAACAGCAACAATTAGATTACATAGTGATACTGGGAAAGTCAACATTGATAAAGGTGTAAGACAAGGTGACTCCATATCTCTAAAACTTTTTACAGCAGTGCTGCAAGAAGTATTTTGTGGATTAAAATGGGAAACTAAAGGAGTGAAAGTAAATGGAGATTATTTAAGTCATTTAGATTTCGCAGATGATGTAGTTGTTTTTGCAAATAATGCTTCAGAGCTGCAGGAGATGTTGCAGGAGTTATCAGATGAAAGTAGAAAAGTAGGACTAAAGATAAATGTTAAAAAGACTAAAGTAATGCTTAATCAATTTGCTCAAAATATGAAAATAAAGATTGATTATGATGAATTAGAAGAAGTTAATAGTTACAAATACCTTGGTCAGATTATTAATACAGATGGAAACATAATGGAGGAAATTAATCATAGAATTAAACTTGGTTGGAGTGCTTTTGGTAGAAATAATTTGATACTAAAAGGAAATATGCCTATGTGTTTGAAAAGGAAGGTTTTTAACAAATGTGTTTTACCAGTTCTTACTTATGGATCTGAGACTTGGACACTCAATAGAAGAGCAATACAGAGACTTCATACCACTCAAAGAAGTATGGAGAGATGTATGTTGGGAGTAACAAGAAAAGATCGAAAATGCAATGTATGGGTAAGAGAACAAACAGGTGTTACTGACCTCATTGAAAAAATTAAAAGATTGAAGTGGAGTTGGGCTGGACATATTGCTAAAAGAGATGATAAAAGATGGACAATTGAAATTTTAAACTGGATTCCAAGAGATTGTAAAAGACCCAGAAAGAGATCACATGTGAGATGGATGGATGAAATAAGAAAGTGTGCAGGGGTTGATGTGGAGAAGAGAAGCTAAAGATGGAAGAAGATGGATTAAACTTGGAGAGACCTTCATCCTGCAGTGGATTCATAATGGTTGATAATGATGATGATGATGATGACATGGATATTAATAATAAAATGGACTGCTCCATTTTTGCGTCATAGAGCAATGAAAACCCAGTGTAAGAAGACATAGTTGAGAATATCATAAAAGAAAAACAAAGCATACAAAATTATAATTGACAAATCGTATTTCAAGAAGTGATTATTTATTTTAAAGTTTTTATTTTTTTATTTTGTAGAAATAATGAATCAAGTCACTATAATTAGTAACAGAACAAAAATAAAATGTTTTCTTAATTCTGCACCATTTCCACACCCCTCTGCTATTGGTGCCCTTGTGCCTTGTTTACCGTGCTTACCATCTTCCCCTGGCCTTGCCATCTTGTATTGTCAGATTTTACATTTCAAATATAAAAGAAATAATAAGAAGCACAAAATAAATATATATATAGGCTATAGACATGATTGCCACCTTGAAAAATTAGTAAGATAGCTATAGTTTTATGTAAAGCTAATTCCAGTGTTTTGTTTTATTACTTATTATTTTATTTGAAATTATATATATAAGTAAAAAAAATATTTTCTATAATTATATAATAGTTGAGAACTAAAATTAAATAATTTTGTTAAAAGCACCAAATGAAATAATTAAAAAAAAAAAAAACAACAACAATAACAACAAAATAATCTCTTGGGTTCTGAAAATAATTTAACGAGTTTTTAAAAACTATTAGACTGACAAATGTATTAATATTTTGGTAGTTTGCCTCCACATCTTTCTTTCAAATGCTATTGACTGATTACATAATCCTAGATATGATTTTTGCTGTTCAATTATTTAACAAATAAACGCTCTAACAGCCTAATTATTTACAGCAAATGAAGCAGAGAATTAAAAAAAGAAATGGAAAAAAAAATCTTTTTTCTAGCTTCTAAACATGACAACTGATATTGATATAATTATTTGCTTACTAGAAATAAAATGTAATTAAATAATAATTTAATCAATAAATAATAAGACAAAGTAAAATGAAAAATAGTGTAATTAATTTAAACAGAAAGAACTTTATAATTTATTTACACTGTATGCTTTCATTCTGAAGTTCTGTTTTAAAACAAATTACATTGTCAAAAACCTAAAACATAGGGAGTGAGCATAAAGATAAAGTAGGTACGTATTAGTTAGAAAGGCTATGGTCTGAAATTAAAAACAATATAGAGTTATATACTTCTCCCATAACTTAAAATCTTTTTATATACTCAGAGCTTCTGTCAAGAAGTCATCCCTATCGTCCAACAATGGTAAGTAATGAAGATTAAACTTCTGCTAATTCAACAATAACAAAAACCTCATAAAATTCTCACCTAATACAAGTTGATTACATTGTAAATAGTTTTTGTTCACACCTTTAAAGTCCTTCAACACCAGGGGAAAGATTCTAGATAGACTTTTGACCTACGAAAGCTAATTTACACTGACATTTTACTTAATAAAAAAGGGAAGAGAGAAAGAAATAAAGGAAGAAGAGAAAAAAGAATGAAGAAAGAGAATTCTAATTTTATACTTTTTCTTATTTCAACGAAATTCTGCAAAGACTTTATTCGCTAGCTAAGAAAATAAAAATGTTAAAGTTGTGCGAAGGTCTCAAATTCTTTAAAACATAAAGTACGACCACACATAAATTTGAGCATCAATGTATTACAGCGTTTATAACTCAATGGGCCAGATACAATTTTTATCCCCTTCCCCAATAGAAAATCAATCTCTAAAATTTTTGTCATAACCATGACAAGATTTCAAATATGGGAAGACTTTAAAGGTTTGAAGAATTTTTTAAATCAGAATTTTCGGTTAAAAGGCTCCTAGCTATTTTAACTATCTATCCAACGTTTAATCAGTAAAAGGGTATTTATCTTTTTTTAATATTTGATTTAAAATTTTCTCATTGTTTGGTGCACATATCAAGTAATAATGAAGTTTATTATTAAAATGACTATGAAATCTGATTAATGCATTTTATCCACTCTACTTTGAACACTTTTTAGCAAATACCTTTTATTGTACATATATGCATACACAATCTTACCTTTTGACTGTCCTGCAGTCTTTAGAGTTATGATACAATGAACAAACATAAAATAAAATATATAAATATATAAATAATAATATAAAAAAATTTAAACAATAAAATTTATATAGTATATTTGTTCATTATATCATAGATCTGAAGAAGACTGCATGATAGTCAAAACATAAGATTGTGTATGCATTTATGTACAATAGTATCTTTATATGCAAGGAGATTCACAAAGTGCATGATCAGAAGGATTGTTCCTTTATAATATTACATATATAGGCTGCTCTACGCAAATAAAGAAATATTTATTAAAAATGAAGTAAATCCTAAATAATTACACTTGCCTTGAAAATATTAAAAAAATTACATTGTAATCAAAACAATTAACTGCTTTATTACCAGTGCTGGAAAGAATATTTTCATTTTCAGAGAACAAACAAAATCTTTTTTATTTGAATACATTAAGCATCACATAATCCCTATCTCTTAAACTAGCACCTAAGTGTTTATAAACAAGGCAAACTCTCCATATAGTAGTGCCAACCAGAGTAATCAGTGGATGCCAGAAAGCTTGTGCATAAAATCCCTATCTAATGCATACTCATTCAATATCCCCAGACTAGTTTCTGGCTTGTGGCCTTTGTCAATGAGGAGCTTTGAATCTGAGAGCACTGCACCTAGATCTTAGGATCTAATGCAACCCTCCAGCAACCACCTTTTATCTCTACTTAACTATAAAACTATGAGAATGAAATTGACAACACAAAAATATTTTCAATCTAAGCCCAATAGCTTATATGGTCATATGGATCTGAACTCAGTTCAACACCTATACATTTTGGTGTCTAGGGATTTTATGCACAAGCCTTCTGGTGTCCATTGATTACTCTGGTTGGCACAGGGTGGCACTACTATATGGAGAGTTTGGCTTGTTTATAAACAATTGTGCTAGTATAAAAGATAGTGATCATGTGATGCTTAATGGTTTAACACCAATCCTGCCTAATAGAATAGTGGTGGCTATGGTTGTTAAAGAGCCAAAGACACCAAAAGGTATGGGTGTTGAACTGAGCTTCAGACCCATATGACTATATAAGCTATTGAGCTTAGATTGAAAATATTTTTGTGTTTTCATTAAGTTTTATAGTTAAGTAGAGATAAAAGGTGGTTGCTGGAGGGTTGCATTAGATCCTAAGATCTAGGTGCAGTGCTCTCAGATCCAAAGCTCCTCACTGATGAAGGCCACAAGCCAGAAACTAGTCTGGGAATATTGGATGAGTAGGCATTAGATAGGGATTTTATGTATAAGTCTTCTGGCATCCATTGATTACTCTGATTGGCACAGGGTGCCACTACTATATGAAAAGTTTGCCTTGTTTATTTGAATACATATTGAAATCTCACAAATATGTTAATTTATGCTTTAAAAATTTAAATGTTTTTACACCATTGCAATAATTCACACAGACAGTCATGAATTGCATTGATTATATTGATCAGCTTATAAAACTCTCTGGGTAATTTGCATTGTCCAAAAATATAACATCCTATTTTTAAAAATAAATTATTTACATTCGTAATAAATAAAATTGTTGTATATACATATATTCTTGATATTTAATAATAATAGCACAATTATTGCATACAAATAATTATGAATTTTAATACACCTGCAAATAATTAAGTATTTAGTTATTCAAACTATTTTATCCAAGTAATGTCATAAAAAGTAATGATGCCAGAAACACAATAGATATTTATCAAAACATAGCTTAGGCACCTTTTATATTGCTGAATTTGTACTTATTGTGGTATCTATGAAATTTTTTTTTTGAATTAAAATTTTAGAATGAAATATATATGATATTAAACAATATTTTAAAAATAAAGTTTGCAAAAACTTTTACTGACTGGCAAAGTTATGGATTACTTTGTATAAAATCTTAGCCAATTCAAAAACATTTGTTATAAATAAAATGACATTTTGATTAATTTGTATTTGGCTCCTATATTTACAGACTGCTTATGATTTTAATATTTTTGCCAATTAAAGAGTAATCAAGAGAATATTTTTAATGCAAAGATTTTGGCTTGATAATTAATATTAAAGCAATCAAATAAACCTTTATCAACATTCAGCCAGAATCTTTATTATCTTAAGAACAATTTAAATATCTTTAAGAATTTTTTATTAAATAGAAAAAAAACTTGAATGTTGAGATAGAGTGTAGGCTGTGATATACTGAATAATCAGAGATTCTTTTAACATTGATGATCATGATGATGGTACTTCTATTGCCCAGATTATGATTCTGGTGTACATATGAATTTTTCAAACATAATATGTATTTATCAATTTATCCAAAGATTAATTGATATTTGAATTTTAATTGATATTTAATTAAAAATGTATTTTGATAGTGGTGATAAAATCTTCCATTTTTTATTCATGATCATCATTTTCAATCATTATCAATCTACTTCAGGATGTACATCTCTCCATGTTCAATCCATCTTCTCTGATCTCTAACCTCTCTTCTCCACATCAATCCTGCATTATTTCATCCATTTATCTCACTCACATGTGGGTTTTTTATGCTTTTTACAATCTCTTGCAATCCATTATAAGATTTCCATTGTCCATTTATAAATCCAACCCAAATCCACTTCAATCTCTTAATTCTTTCTATAAAGTAAATAGCAGCTGTTTGTTTTCTCGCCTACATATTTCGTTTTTAATTAATTTTTTATTTCATTACCATATTCTAAATAATAATAATTTTTAAGATTCTTACTACTGTGCTTATTTATTATATAATTAGTTGCTCAGGAGGTTGAGTGACATTTGAACACTGTAGTTATAAGCAACATATAATAGGTTTATCATTACTTTATCAAATTGAGTCTCCTCCCATTCAGAATTAATTCAGAGATCTTTTCTTGGGTCTAATACTTTTACTATTAATCTAAATTATTTAATACCTTCACGCTTTCACTTTCAGACACTTAAGATTTGCCCATACAAAAGTGTTTGAGTTCAAAAAGATAGATGACAATTCTATCTTTTCCCAAAGACTTTATCATGTGTTTGAAGTGTTAGTATTCAGTCATTTATAGTTAAAATCTGCACAGCACATGTGCAACAGCATAATGCTGTTTAACTATTACAGTTTATAAAACATCACGCTATATAAAATAATTGATTTAAACCAATATTATTCAATATTACTATATTTAATAAATTCAATATGTAATGATAAAATTATATTTATGCGGGACAAAAATAAATTTCAAATAACATTCTAATTTTATTTCTTAAATTATTTTAAAATTATGGTGTTTTCAAAATTTAATCTACAGGTTTTTTTTTTTACTTTTCAACTTTAAATAAAAGCTCTTAAGCACATAAAAAATTATTTGTAATAATTGAAATATAATCTATGCAAAATAAAAAAAATAATTTTATTAATTAATAATAAGATTAACAGCAAGGTAGAGGGATTTTCATTTTATCACAATTTAGATTATTTCTTTTTTTTTCAAATAGAGCTGAAAGAAATTATGAAAATAATATACTTTGATTTACAAGTGTAAAACTTTATTCACGTATTATTTTGGCACCAATCACTTCAGATAAATAGGTTAATAGTTATTATCAATCATTTATTAAACTAGAGATTAGCTCTAGCCAAATATAAACTTTAAATCTCATTTAAAGATTAATATATCTGATTTGTTAATAGTATATAAATATATGAACAAATGAAAACATCTTCAAGATATTAATGTCTGACCTAACTGATAAGTGCTAATTTAACATAAAATATGCATTTTGGAGCCATTAATCCTTTTAAAGCACTTTAATTCATATGTTTCATTATTATGGGATAGATTGAAGATTTTATTTTATATATACACATTATTCATTCAAAATCAGGTTATCTACCCATGTAAATGCAATTCTGGTTGTTGCATTAAAAATAATTAACAACTAAATCTATTTTAGCACTCTGATCAGTTATGGTAGTTGCCAGAAAATGAGGCATGTCTTTACAAAGCTAAAATTGTTGTGGAGTAGTTTAAAAAACAAGTGAATATCAAACCTGAATTAAACTTCATAAAATCAAATATTTCCCAAAAAAATTGGCACATCATAACAAAAATTTGTAAAATTGACATAATTGAATTTAAATGCTGACAGCAATACTTTACAAAAGAAGTACTTCTGTTTACAAAATCTTATCAATGTCTCTAAATCTAATAAAAAGCATAAGAAATTAATAAATGTTAGAAGTAAATCAATTCAATACATTGTAGGTAACTAAATGGCATTTGATAATGATTTTTGATGATATAATATCTGTGATGTAAGAAGCTAAATTATTATGAGAAATTAATTATTAAAGTTTATGATATAATTTTAACTATGAATATGAGATTAAAAACATGGTTAAATAATGGCATCTCTTATTGATGATGATTAAATTTAGCACTGGTCTAATTAATGTAGGATTATTCCCAGATTGTTGAATCTCTATTTATACTGAAAACTCATATATATATATATCTTATAATTAAATATTAGTAAATACAGTAATCAAAATTTTTTTGAAAAGGACAAAAAAAATATAATCGTCACTTAGGAGCACTTTTGACTATCCTTGTAGTCTTTGTCAACTAGTTTTTTGAAAGGTCAACCTTCCTATAATTCCATGATCTTAATGTTTGCTGCCTGCCTATTGATTAAGTCTTGCCTGTATTTATATCTTGGCATAGCTTCCTTTATTTTTCTTTTATTGTTATTTCTTTTAGTTTGCAATATTTTTACATTATTATAATTAAAATTAAAACCATATATACATGATTTATTATGATCGTAAAAAATAGAAGCTGAAACATTATTAATATTTTTGCAATTTTGTTTTGTATTTTGAATTCTTTTTAATAACAACAAGTATTCTTTCATTCTTTTCTCCAATGTACACCTTGATTCCCCTATATATATGTGACCACACCTACATTTATAAATGATACAATTTTCATTTGTAAATGAGGTTTTATTTTTAGAGTTATTTATTAATTTATTTAATGTAGGAGGTGCATAAAATGCAATGTCATATATACCATTATAAATTTTCCTTATGCAATTTGCCTGTTGATTCAAAATATATGGTATTAATATCCAAATTTTATTAATAGAAGAATCAATGTTATTATTTATATTTTGTATTGTCATTTTTAATAGTATAATAAATATGATTGTAATTATAACCAACATTTAACAATTCATTAGAATACATTTCAATGTTTTTGCATTTATCCAATGAATATTTGCAGAGATTATCATTTCTATATTATCAGTATGTCAATAATGTTTTTATATGTGGCAAGCCAAATATAATTAAAGATTTGTTTAAAGAATGAAATAATATAAATGGCTTAAAATGGATCAAAATAGATGAACATTTAATATGCGTTCAGTTCCTCGATCTTAAGATAACTAGAAATATATGTAAACTGGATTATTATATAACTATTAAACCAATAGCAAAAAGAGACTATATGCAATATAATAAAGAGTACCAATGTCACATAAAATGGCAGGTTTCTTATTTAGAAATGATAATCTTTGTAAATATTCATTGGATAAATACAAAAATATTGAAATGTATTCTAATGAATTGTTAAATGTTGATTATAATTGTAATCATATTTATTATACTATTAAAAATTTCAATACAAAATATAAATATAAAAATATAAATAATAACATTGATTTTTCTATTAATAAAATTTGGATATCAATACCATATACACCTGGGTCTCTTTTTGTGCAGATTTTTTAAATGTGATTTTTAAGTTATGCGATTCATGTTTCTTCTTAATATCTTTTATTTCTTTTATGTGATAAAGAAATTCATCTTTCACCTAAAATCGAGATTTCCCCATTTTATATACATGCATTAAATTTTACATACTTTAAATGCCTGTTGGAAAAAGGTTTGGCAATGAATTTAGATACCATAAAAGTTTTAGAAAAAGATAATGAAACAGAGATGGAACCTGTTCATTTCACAGCAAAAATGATTCAAGAAAGTCTTCAACTTTCTAATCAATTGGAAAATCATTTTCTTGTTAATGACATGAATTATAAACTGTTGTATGTCTGTGTTATGTATGTGTATGTTTATATTTTCTTTTATACACATATATACATGGAGAAACTTTTAGATAGAAAAAAGTTACAAGTAAAAATATTTAAAAACTTTTAATTTCTACTTAAAAAGAATATATCTTTAAAAGTGTTGAAATATTTTTACTTGTAACTTTTTTCTGTCTAAAAGTTTCTCCATGTATATGTACATAAAAGAAAATTTAACCATTAGTCATTATTAACACACCCATGGAAGCATGTTATATATATATATATATATAGTTGCACTTATATGGAAGCATATTATATATATATATATATATAGTTGCACTTGTGGAAGTGCATTCTCTAACAGCTAGACATAGCAGTCTATATATCATGAGCTTCATAAACATTTAGTAAAATCATCATCTCAAAGTTTAATTACCGATTACATTGCCAACAGAAAACCATTAGCACAGCACAAGACTGAAGTTGGCACTAATTATATTTCTTCTTGTGATGAATCTGATGTCTTTACCAGTTCACAAATGAAACTGCATATTGTCAAATAGCAATAATGATTAAAATATGTATGAAAAAATGTAAAATAAATTACATGTAAAAACATATTGTTTTGAATAAAATTAAATAGTTAATAAAAAAAGTAAAAAAAGTTTTTCAAATATTTGAAATTTTTTATTAGTTATAGTTTATTTCCTTTTTTTAAATGCAAATTTTAAAGTAATTTTACCATGTTGCTTTCATTTTATGCAATTTTCAAGAATTACAGAACATATCTCACATTTTCCAAGGTAAGTTAAGTCTATTTTTGTGCAGTTTCTTTAATGTGTGTTTTCTGTGGAACCTATCTACCGCAGAAAAAGAGACCCAGGTGTATTTCAAATCAACAAGCAAATTTCATAAGAAAAATTTATAACGGTATATGTCTCATTGCATTTTATGCACCTCCTACATTAAATAAATTAATAAATAATTCTAAAAATAAAATGTCATTTATAAATAAAAATTGCATCATTTGTAAATGGATATGTAGATGTGGTAGTGGATATTAGGGGAATTGAGGTGTACATTGGAGAAAAGAATGAAAGAACATATATTATTATTAAAAAGAGTCCAAAATACAAAACAAAATTGCAAAGATAATAATAATGCATCAGCTTCCATTTCTTATGATCATAATAAATCATGTATATATGGTTTTAATTTCAATTATAATAATGTAAAAATATTGCAAACTAAAAGAAATAACAATAAAAAAATAAATAAAGAAAGGCAAGACTTTATCATTAGTCAGGCAGCAAACATTAAGATCACAGAATTATGGGAAGTTTGACCTTTCAAAGAACTAATTGACAAAGACTATGAGGATAGTGGAAAGTGCTACTAAGTGATGATTATATATATTTTTTGTCCTTTTCAAAAAATTTTGATTACTGTATTTACTAATATTTAATTATAAGATTACATATATATTACTTTGAAGATATATAGACATTGATTTATAATATTATTATATATATAAACATCATATAACTTAGACATTTTATATTCATTTACAAGGCCAACAGCATTCAATGATGATGATGATGATGATAATAGTAATAATTAAACAAATTAATTCCAAATTTTAAAAGAGCATTACTAAGCATTTAAAGTAAGAAAAAGCACATGAAGTATTGGGAAGGGAAATAATGTTTTATTTATATTAAAGTTCAATTAGTAATATTTAGATAAAATTGAATATTGCAATAAATATTACTAACAGATTTATCCAGAAAATAGAAATATACTAGTCCTTAATGTATTTCATGTGAGTAATGAATCCAAACAACTTACTTTATCATCAGATACACATAAAACAAGTGTCAGCTTATGAGTTCTATTTTGTAATCTGAATAAGAAAAAACAATAAAAGTTGGAAGAAGCATATTTTAAAAATATAGAACTGAATATTTCAAAACTTTTTTCAGATTTACCTGACATTTTTTTTTATTCATAGAAAGGATGCTAATTTTACATATTCTTTAGTAAAACAAACTTCTGAAATTAAGAGTTGAAGATTTTTAGCCAAGCATCTAAACCCCACAAATAATTTGAAATTTAAATTTTTATATATGTTTATTTTTTATCAAAATCATTTTTAAAAAATCTTTTGCTAAATTTTTACTAATATATATTAAATATGTATTTTGCATAAAACAATTTAAATCATGGAATGCTAAAATATTGAATGCTTTCCTGCTTCACTACATAAACAAAATGGGAAGTTTTAAAATGAAAAGACAATGTAAAATACTTTACTTCTTACTTAATTTGAAAATTATAATATAATTAAAGTAAATGTATTTAATGAAAGACTTAATCAAAACTAAATATTTTTCTTCTTAAATACTGGGAAGACTTGCAAATTAAATGATTTGTTACTTGGAAGAACATAAGAAATTTCACTATTGGAATGACAGACTTGGGCCATGATCCATGAATCTTAAGCTTTAATTTTCTATTTCTCCTCTGCCTAACCCATATAGGGCATTATATAACATAATTTTTCATCATCTCTATGTCAATTACTAGAAACTTTAATAAGTAATAATAGTTGCAAGGTGATAGTGCTTATTAAATCCCTATCATGTGCTGCCCTACCCAATATCCCCAGATTATTTTCAAGATTATGGGTTTTATTAAAGAGGAAATTTGTATCTTGAATTAGTACATTTGAATTTTTAGAATATTCACCCTCCTTCCAACACCTATTATTTATCTCTCTAATATACTATCAAGCTATCAGCCCAAACTTAAAAAAAAACATATAAATCTTGACAATATCAGGCAACTTGCTTACATAATCATATAGATCTGAAAACAGTTAATATATATATATATATATTATTGTATTCTTAGTTTTTTAATAACTATGAACATTTCCCTCTTTTGGCTAGGATTAGATATAAACCAATAAAATGTCACCTGACTTCATCACATGACAATAACTGGGGTTTAATAAGGACTATCATCTTGCATTTAATAATCCTTAGTAAACCTTACCATAAGTGGCATAGAGATGCTGCTAAATTAATAATATGCAAACTAATGTCATGTGATAAAGACCAGACATTATATGTTGTTATTTAAATGTTTGTTTATATCCCAACCAATATCAGTGAAACAGCTATTTCAAATTTACACTTGCCTATTTAAGATACTCGGGATTTGAAAGTCATCTCATATTGCTGACCTACCTGATAACACACATGTTGAAAAGATAAATAATCACCAATATACGTATTTCATGCTAAACTAGCAATCATCAGTTGGTCTAGATTACTATCCTCACACACATATACAATCAGTGCTCAACTTTATATTAAGATAGCCAATCTTCATACTTTAATGGACAGGCGTCAAACTGTTCCAACTCACAACTTTTCAGCCATTCATTTCATTGAAAATCATGATGGAACGTTCAAAGCCCTTGTTAGTGCCAAGGTTGTCATCCTACCCATGTTGACATATTAGTCTATTACTTTCCTATTTAGTAATTACTCATATGCTCTAACACTACTAGAATATTTCAATATGAAAAATTGATAGTAGGTTGATTCTTTTCCAAAAGTATGAATTAATTACTCAATATATATATATATATCCTTATAAAAAATATGCATGGATTTATTACTTAATTTTTTTGTTTTCTTCAAATTGTTATAATTTTTTATACTAGACTGAATTAAAATAAGATTTTTTCAAATTATAAAATTTCAAAACAGCCAAACTCATTTCCACTTTTATGTGCTATTAATTATTCAACGAAGTAAATGAATGATTCAATTTTTGATCTTATGATTAGAATATGCATTAAAAGTTGTACTAAAACTAACAATTTATTTAAATAGAAAAGCTTAAAGCAGACAAGAAATTTTTTTTGATTTAACAATTTTAAAAACATATTATCTATTTAAATCGGTTATAAAAGTCATGATGTTTTAACAACTTTTATTAATAATTTAAATTCAGATTACATATGTGTGTGAAAGAGTAAATAAGAATCGGTCTTTTTTAACATTAAATATATGGAACATTTATTGTAATAAATCAAAATTATTTATTCTGTTATGAATAATTAGTTCTATGTTTATTTTCATAATATATTTTGGTAGTAGTATGAATACTGAACCTGACCATCTGATGGCACACTTTTTCACCCAATTCACATCAATATACCGATTCTCGGGCCGTCTGTTTGTTTACGTAATATCGTCGGTAAGAATAAGCCACCAAAGTTTTTTTTTACTACATAATATTAGCTAAAAGATTCAGGCGGCCTGTTACAGCTCAAAAAACACCTTTTGTACTGTCAGCTGTAAGTTAAGGTGTTAAAATGGTATATTGATGTGCGTTTTGTGAAAAACAGCACCATTAGACAATCGGGTTCAGGATTCATACTACTACCTATATATTTTTTGTCAGATTACAACAACAAAGCCAATTGAATTTTATTTTTGTTTGGGCAATCCATGGTTTTGTATTCATTTTCTTTATAAATAGAGTTTAAACTTTAATAGTCACTGATCTTAGTACATGTGGACAAACCTAAGCCATGAACCACATAATTACTGACCATTAAATCTATGGGTTTACAGGAAAAATTGAAGGACTTAATCAAGTCACTAATGGATTAGTTCTGTGATTGGAAGTTTTGCAGATTTCTTTATGATATTTTGTTAATATGTAAGTATCTAAAAATACTAAATAAATAAATTCAATGGGTTACGTTTAAATAAAACAGTTTAGTTTAAAATTTAGTAAAAAAATGAAAACTTTACAAAAGAAATAGTAAGTAATTGAATGGGATTTAATATAGTAATATGTTCTTATAGACATAGAGCAAACTTAAGTAAAATGTTGCATTATGTTAATAATCATACATTTTTTAGATTTTTTTAATGCCTAACAAATTAAAATAAAGTAAATCTATATAGGCAAGTTTTAATTGTATAAATTTGTCAAGATAAATATGACTAATAATTTTAAGATGTTGTAGAAAACAATGTACCATGAAGATCTGAAATATTAAATATATAGTTTGTTGAGATAACCAGCCAACCAACCATTATATCATGAAGATTAGAATTTCCAATCATGATCTTTACAAATTTACCTGTGAACATCAGTTTGAAAAGTATAAGTTTACACTTATACTGCAGTTCAACTAACAATTTACAACTCAGACAAGCAATATATTGAAGCTCTCATTTCAGCATGGTGAGTAAATGTTGGCTTATATATAGATAATCTCTAACCATAAGTATAGACTTATGCTTTTCAAACCAAAGCTCATGGGTAAGTGAAATTTGTAAAGCTTATGACCAGAGGTTTGTTTTTTCTTTATAATATTACATATGTAGTCTGTGCTAAATAAATAATAGACTTTTTATACCTCTTTTTATAATTTTGTAGGCAAATAGATGTATTATACATATTAAATGAGGCTGACATATTGTCAAATTTATTTATATGCAAACTTGTGTGAAATAATTATCAAACTACATTAATATGTATATATGTATGCATATTAATATTGTGGGAAGTTGTTTTATGCTACAATGTTTTAGCAATAAAAGTTATTTAAAGTTTATAACAAGTGGCAGATTTCCCAAAGAAACTTTTAATATATTTTACAGATATTATAGAAAAATTCATTACTTTTTAATAATTTAGATATATTAATGATTTTAATTTATGACTGATAACAAATATGCCAAAAATAACACGTGTAATCTCATTTAATAATAGCAATTTACTCATTCTGATTTCTTTCCAGACCCATTTATATAAAATGATTGTTGTGAATGTTAAGGAAAATGGCTGAGATTGCAGAAATCAATTAAACCATTTTTAAAAATATCTGAAGCTATGAAAACACTCTCAGAGAATATTAAATACTTGAAGTCAAACAACTGTCCAACATCTAAAAGGCATGAACAATAAAGAATAAAGATTAAAAACAGATAGAGAAAAGCACCTAGTGAATTACAAACTCCTGCTGCTATTAAGAATGATAACATATAATGAATTTCAAGCACCCACAATCATTGAGAAAAAAGAATTCTTTACAGAATAAAGACTATTGCGTTACTAAGCTGAAGACCACCAAGTCATCAAAGGACTTTTGGACTCTTGATAAAACACAGTGATGTATAACAAGCCTTGAGAAAATACAGAAATATTCTACATCTTACCTTACCAAATCATACACATGAAGACATTTAAAAACATACTAGACAATTAAATAGAGACAAAAAAATTACTCTAAATAAATCTGCATTTATTCATGATTTAATATATAATGAGATGTTCTAACTAAAATTTTTTTATCTGTGATATATTCACTACAATATTGTATGTTTAACAAAATGTTTTTTTTTAATTCTAATAAAATTATAAATATATAAAGTTCTATATATTATTTTTTCATTCTTATTGTAATATATTAAGTATTTATCAATAAAGTTCCTTTTGGAAAAATAATAATTATAAGATGAGAATGGAAATAAATAAATAAAATATTAGTAAGAATCAAAGCATATGTCTGTATAATGCCTTTAACCTTTATTATATCTAATATGATTAAGTAAGCATGATGTTGAGAATCAAATAATATGTTAATGTTATTTCAGAAACCAATCATGGGTTACTTGAGAAAATTAAACTATCATTAAAAATAATAGAATGATTTATTATTCAGGAATTATAACAAGTTTCATTACTAGAAGAAACAGAAAGGGGCTGTAATTTATGAATTGTGAGCTCCAACATTTGACACTATTGCTGCATGAAAACAATCAAGGCAGTGAATGGCTGTACAAGTTGCTACAAAGATATGATTTTAATAATCCCATTGCAGATTAAAAATATGGAATAGAAGATCAAAAAAATAACAAGTAGACTCGAAGTGAAAAAGAGTTCTAAAAAGCTAAGCTTGTCAGATGGCCTGAACTCTAAAGATTAAAAAGTCACCTAAGATATGTATGTTATAGCATAGAAATATTTACTATTATTTTTTATGTCTCTGTTATTGTAGGATTGGATACTATGAATAGACTAGATTGACATTTCATCTTATCTCTTACTAATTGAACATTATTACATAACTATAACTTATTTTTTTAAAATATTAAACTTCTACATTAAATTATTTGGTTACTTAGTATATACAATAAATCAATATCTTATTATTTTTAAATGGTAGATAAAGAAAATCCTATCACCATCTAAATTGGTCAGCTGAGTTTTGATTCATTATCAATATATAAAAATATGAATGAAATATGATGTAAATTTCACCATTATGGAATAAATCATATATATATATAATATTTAAATATATGGTTATTTTCTATACTAAATTTAATGTAATTATAAGAGACTTGAACTCAGACCTTCAAACTCCCTATTGTGCAATCCATCTTATATAACCAATACATATGATCACATACATGTGAAAAAAGATAAATGATCTCCAATATACATATTTTATGCTGAACCAGTATTCATCAGTTAGTCCATATTACCATTTTTCAAACATATATACAGTCAGTGCTCAGTTTATCTTAAAATAGCAAATTGTTTAAACTTTAATGAACAAGCTTTAATCTTCTCCACTCCTCAACTTTTCAGCCATCCATAGCATTAAAAATTTGAAGATGGAATGCTCAAAGCCCTGATACTGCCAATATTATTATCATACTCATATTGACTTTAAGTCAGTCTGACTCTTTACTCATAGGACCTTAATATGTCCATATAATTATACATAGGGATGGACAGAATACACGGTGAATATGTAATATTTAAATACATGTATATTTTTATACTAAATATCATTATAAAAGACTTGAACCCAGACTTTTAAACTCTCTACAACTGTCCAATCTATGCTATACAACTGACATATATGATGGCATACAGGTGAAAAAGATAAATGATTTCCAATATACATAATTCATGCTGAACCAGCACTCATCAATTGGTCCAGATCATATATATATATATATACAGAGATGTCGATAAAGTTTTCAGATCTGTATTTATGTAGTTATTAATAATTATAATAACATTGTTTTTCATTCTGACTTCTCTTGCCATCATCAGGATAGTATGAGAATCTCAGTGGTGTAACACTAACTTTTAATCTGTATTATATAAATGGTAACACATGAAGTATGATTGAAATATCAATGGTACAATAATTAGTAACAAAATACACAAAAAATTTGAAAACTTTATTTTTATTTATTTTTATTGCAATGGATCAGTAATGGCCATTACTCATTAATTACAGTATTCAACACACTGACTTTATTTCAGTGTTTAATATTTGTTCATTATTTCAATAACCTTTTATCTTTTCTATCTCACTTAATCGATTTATGTGTGATCTCTTTTTAAAATTGTATACTAGTCATTATAATCAAAATAGAATAAACAATCTAACAATAAAGACGCTAGTAAAATTACAAAACATCTACAATTTTTTTTTCATAATCAAAGATTTTGCCTCCTAATTAAATAAAATAGCTAAGCATTGGTGGTTGAGAGGTCAATTGCTGTCCCGGGATAGCGGGTTCGCTTCCCGGCTGATGCTATGATACATGAGAAAAAAAATTAAATAACTATCTCAAGTGAAAACTATTATCAAACCTTCATACAAATATACATATAAAACTAACTATAATTCATTACAAATACCAATTACCATTAACATAAGAGATCCTCATAAGATTGATGACTTCAGAAACAAAGATATTAATACAAAAGATCTGTTTGAAATTTCTTTATTAAAGTCAAAGAAACCTTTTTGATCAATCATTTTACTTCTCCCTGTATGTTTTGGCACAGTATTAAAGCACCCAACTTGGCATTGGGAGATCTTAGGATTGATTCTGGTGTTCGCAGTTTTGGTGCTCAAACTTCTTATGAACTCCTGAGCTATAAAGCAATTAGCCTTTTTTAAAATTCTGGTTCTGAGACTGTGACAAGTTCCTTTGATAATAAAGACTGACTGGCTTTTGTAGTGAATTGTGGATAATTCATATTCATATTAATATGTAGGTTGGGTAATTTTATATATATATATATACAGTAGGTTTTGCTAATAATTTTAATTTCAGAAAGTCTAGGAGAAAAAAAATTTGTAGAGGTTCCATAATTTTACTATTATCTTTATATATGTCTTCTGTTACACACATATATAAAAAATATGTCAAAAATTATGCTGGAGTTGCATATCTCAGTTAGATGATGAAATTATTTTCAATCTGGTATGATCCTACTATTCACCATTACAACGTTATAGCTTGTTTGGATACCGAAACATATAGCTAGGATGAAAGGGCAATGTTGAGTACTTTGACATTTTCCAGATTTAATGCTAACAATTTGTGACATTAAACGTATGCCAGAAAGACATCAAAATATCAATGAATTATGGCAAAATGTTGCCAGATCTGTATATGAATTAAGACAAATTGGGCATTTGCTTTAAGGCATATTTTAATCTGACTGTTTTAAAATTTATGAGATTAAATTAACGCAAAAGTAAAGGTAACCATTTTCGATGCAGACTCGGAACATGTTTGTCCTATTATCTATACTTTGGACTTTTCATATGTCGCAAACAAAATTTAATTTTTCACCATAAATTATTCACTATTATCAACATACATAACCAGCAAATATCAGAATATAAACGGAAACTAGAATAACTGAATACTCTCAATTATGAATTTAGTATTCAAGTAAGTTACGGCAGTCACATGATATTTCTGTATAAAAAAATATATAGAGTATATGATTTTTTCCAATATCTATGCCTACAAGCGTTTTAATCTCTATAACCAAACAATTTATTTAAAACAACTATACTTAATCTTTGTGCTGAATTCTTTCACTAAATAGATTGTCAAGGGAATTTTTATTATTTTAGCTACATACTAGTTAAACGTCTTTTTTTTTTTTCGTAAAAAAAAAAATTGTCTGCGCGAAAGGGTTAGTTGAGTTCATTAAGATGGTCTAGCGGCACCTTGAAGATGCAGAAAGCTTTGATTTTTTTTTTTTTTAAGCTCACGATCTTTTCTGACAAATATAACATTTTTTTTTTTTTAAAAAAAGGAATTTAAATAGAAAATGTTTAAAACGAATCACCTTATCCAATATATTAATTAATAGGTTTAATATAAAATAACCGCCATTTATAATTTTTTTCAATTAAATGTATTTATTAAATTTCTCTTAATAATCTAAAGTTTGATTATAATTGGAGTATATGTTTTTTTTTTATTTATTTACTTTTCTTAGATAACATAAAAAGACAAGCAGTATTCATGGTAACAGAATTCCCAATATCAGTTGCCATAGCGACAAACGGCAACATGTTGAAATGTCTTTAAAAAAAGAGAAGAGATTCCACTTTCTCACTCACAATTTTCCTATTTTACAATCAAAATACAAAATGATTTTTTTTTTGCAATGCTTCGACTTAAGAATAAGATATTCAAGACAAACTTTAGGTTTTACTATGATAATTAATTTTATAATTATTTCTTTAGCGCAACTTACTTTTGGAATATATATATTTCAATAACTAGCATTATTTATTTGATAAAACTTAAAATATAGAGACTGTCATATATCATTATTAATTTGTTTAAAATTAAGAAAAGTTATTTGAAAATAATGTTATACATAGTCTATTTGTAGTTTAGATTATGAAATAAATAGTTTAAATCTTGTATATTACGCCTATCCAGAGCAAGTGGGCTAATGAACTTCTAGAAGAATATGTGAAAGTTTGTTTAATGTGACAAAATCAATTATTAACGTCAAGAATGCATATTGGTAAGCGAACAAATTCATTTATTCTAAGGTAGAGACTGCCTGTATAGCTTAAATTAACCACAAAACAGTTAATTAATAGTCAAGCACTGTTAGCCGAGAGGTTATCGCGGCCGTCTTGCAAGCAAGTAGTTGGTTGCAGACGGTTGTGGGTTCGCGTCCCGGCCGGTGCTATGACATATGGAAAAAAAACAAAAAAAAAAACCCAGTTAATTAATAAATCGAAGCATTGGAGCCTGGAGGCTAAATATGTTGATTTTTTGCTTAAAGTTAATTTGTTATCACTCCCAACGAATCATTTTTTAGTTAACAATAGGAGATATACTAAAATTGAGGCCACTTGCAAATTGTGTGGAATTGAAGATAAGACCATTTAATCATATTTTCTATGAGAGCTCGTATTAGGCAGAACATTGCAGACAGAGTCTTGTCTAACAATAAATGCATTCTATCAATCAATAATGCATTGATGAGTGCCATGATAAGGTTAACAACCTATTTGATTCATGCAATGTGGCTTACAAGGAATCTTTATATTTTAAGAAATAACCATGCTCATCCAAGGGCAGTATTCAAAAAATTTCTTTGTGAAATCAGAGACAGGGATCATCTTCTGATGTCAGAGGGTCTCTATACATACACTTGGACTTGACTTTTGCTGCTTGAAGATGGTTCTTAGTCCTTAACATCTCTCACCGCAGTCATCATTTGGTGGCAAATGATTAGACATATCTATCTACGAGCATGGTCTGCAATAGTTCCTGGCTTCCTGAAATGATTGTCAGGGTCCTAGCTGTAAGCATATACACTCGGCAGAAAGTACAGTGCTTGGATGAATGTTACACTTTTACTACATGGTTTTGAAATAAGATTGAGCATATGAGAGACAGAAAATGTATGAGATCATGATTAACACTGTAATTGTATAATTTTGTTTTCCTTAATAAAAAAAAAAGCAAAAAAAAAACAACAATTATATTATAGAATTCATATTCATGGAACTGGTTTGAATATGTTGTTAGAAATGATTATAATTAAAGTTTTTAAACTGGATTCTGAATGTTTGTAAAAGACTTAGAAAAAAGCCACATGTGAAATGAACAAATGAAATGAGGAAGTTTGCTGTTGTGATACGGAGAAGGGAGGCTATGAAAAGAATAAACTGAATTAAATTTGGATAGACTTTTATCCTGAAATGGATACAACTATGGCTAAAAATGATAGTAAATAAATAATTAAATGGTTTATTGCTTAGGGATTTATAAAATTTCATCAACTGCAAATAATAGACTCTCAAGCTGCAATGTCTGCCACTCTACTATTCTATGAAACAATGTAGAGCAAAACAATGAAGACATATAATTCAAAGACAGAAATATGCACAATTTTTTTTTAAAAAAAAAAGAATTTAGAATTAGTATCAGATAACTTAAAGTAAAGAGTTAACTATTCAATATTACTTGGTAAAGAGATATCTACAAATAATTTCTTAATTATAAAGTAAACAAAAATGAAAAATTTAGAATTGACATAAGACACTTACTATCTTAATGTTTTCCTGAAGGTTTGTGATGATGGTATTTCAGTTGTATTTATATATTGGAGTATTTCCATCATCTAATACAAGTATTGAATATCTTTATTTAAATATTCCAAATATATTCAACTGTTAGTAATAGTACACTTATATTAGATGATGGAAATAGTCCAATATATAAATACAACTTATTAGCTTAAAGTTTTTATTTTAACATTGTAAAAATACAATAATAGTTGTGTTATATATATGATCAATACATGTTAACCACAGCTTATAATTTTGTAGCACTCCAGGTTCAATCCAGGTTACCTGCTAACATGATCTACAGTTGACAGATAGTTGAAGAACAATATATGAGAATTAAGTGTGAATAATCAATAGATAGTTCCCAAATAAGAGAATACTTTACTGTCATGAAGAATGTAATCACAAATGAAAGCATATTTAATGTTGGAGACACATAGTTTTTTTGTTATTATTGTCTCTCTTTGCCCATTCTCCAGTTATTTTTTTTTTTTTTAATCTTAACATATTCAGTTTTTATACTAGTATAATTTACTACTACAGTATCTGTTAAATTGAGATTACGTGTTTATGTGATCACATTTCCATTCTTTTATTATGTTCACAGAAGTTCTGATTCCAATATTTTACTTTTTCTGTATGCAAGTAAGTATAAATACATCAACCCCTTAATTTCAAAAAACAATAATATGAAGAGATATAGAGTTAGAAATCTTTAGTTATATTATTGTGTGAGATAATATAATCAATTATGAAATGAGATTTGAAGCAGGATTTTTATTTGGCAAATGATTTTGTTTAGAGAACTCTATTTAACAATTTCCTGATTCTGATTCACTTCACAAATGTAAAAACATTTAGAAAAGGTGATCAAAAATAATGCCATATATATGTATATGTTACACACTTATAAAAAATATTAATATCAAATTATAAATAAGAAATCTAATAAAAATTTTCATCATACTTGATAAATTCTTGTTGATGAAAGATTTTATAGATTTCCTTTTTTTATTTTATCATCCAGAAAGTAAATGAACTCTTTGAAAGAAATTTCGCATGATTCTGCTTTTACTTGAACCCAGAGCATGCACATGGCTAGTAATGCATTAATGAATTATCTTAAATAATTTTCAATTTGAAATCTAAGTGGAAATTTCAAAAATAAGGCAATAGGCATGGCAGTCAAGCTTTTTCATCAGCAGTAATGGCTTATTATTCCACAATTTCATCTAATCACTTGTATTTAGAAACATATATAGTGAATCTACAATATCTGCTATATTTTATTCCAAACCCCCATCATATATATTGTAGACCATATATAATAATTCATGTTTTGTTGATAAATTTTTAGTACATTAGATTATTAATTTACTGAGAAACACATGCTCAATACTTTTCAATATTAAACACATCTACACACCTGTGTAAATATAAACTGTCTCTGCAGTTAATATATGTAATAATCAAGATTAATATCTCAACACTGGTTTATTAAGTACATGAAATACTCTCAATCCAAGGCACAAGATAAAACTTTTTGAGAGAAAAGATTGATTCATCTTTACTCTCTTACCTCAATTTCTTTATAGAGGCTAATCTAAAGCACTTTAAAAAGAAAGCATGAATATCTTAAATCATGATTGTTGTAAGGTCTTCATGATTTCTTTCCAAAGTGTTTCAATTTGACCTATATAAAAGAATTGTGATATGAGAGTAAGGACAGATTGATCTTTTCTTCCCCAAATTTTTATCTTGTGCTTTGAACTGAGAGTATTTCATATACTTAATAAACCAGTGTTGGAGTATACATTAATTATCAGATATTACCTTGACTCAGAAAAAAATAAATTACTAACAATAAAATTACATCACACACACATAATGCAACACATTTCTATACAATATAAATAAAATTAAAAATAATAATAATATAGTTTTTAACAATAAACTGAAAGAATATATATATATTTATTGGGTCAGTTCATTCATTTACATTCACTCAAAAAATAAAAATAATAAACTTATTACATGATATCTTTATTTTGTTTTTAATAAAGTGAATATTAGTAAATATATTTTATATTCGTTTTCTTTAATAACATTTTAACTATCTTCTTATCACAAACCTATGGCCTTTCTAGTTGTTTTCATGTTTTTAAGTTCATATTCATATCAGAATTTGAACAGTCATCCCTACTTGGTGCTACTCATTTTAAATTATCATGTAATCTTTTCAAACTTTAAGTTTTCTGACACTATATGATCAATTTGCAGTTCATTTTCATTACTTAACAAGATACATATTTTATTACATTTTATAAAGTTTTGAACTTTACATTTAGAAAATATTTTATTGACAAATGAATATATTTTAAATTCTCTTTAGCCATATTTATTACTTATTTGTATATAAAAATACTGTACATATCAAAACAAGTAATAAAATGGACATACTTTTATTATAATTAAAGGGGATTTGAACACAGACTTTGAAGCTCTCTTCAGCTACCCATTCCCTTTATATAAACTGATACGCATGATTACATACATATGAAAAAGATAAATGATCTCCAATACATGGGTATGACAAAAATACTGTCATCAACAAGAGCTTTGAACATTCCATCATCTGATTATTAATAACATGGATAGCTGGAGAGTTGAAGAGTGGAGAAGATTGAAGCATATCCATTAAAGTTTAAAGATTTCCTATCTTAATATAAATTGAGCACTGATTATATACATGTATGTGGGAAATGATGATCTCAACCAAATGATGAGTTGGTTAAGCATGAAACACATATTGGAGATCTTTTTTTTCCACATGTATGTGGTCATATGTATTGGTTATATAAAATGGAGTGGATAACTAAAGGCAGCTTGAAAGTCTGTATTCAAATTCCCTCTAATTACACCCAAACTTCATTATATACATTATATTTGTAGTCAAATGTGCTTTTAATATAAATCAAAAAGTGTTGTTAATGAATATGATCACATATAGTGCTCCCATTAAATTTAAGAATTTTAACATTTTTATTTTTGTTTATCTATGTTTTTTTATATTTTTTTGGATAATATATAAATAAATAGTGTTTATTGATATAGCATATATCATAACTTTACTGTATAAATATTTTTTTATATGTCATAGCATCGGCTGGGATGCGAACCCACAACCGTCTGCAACCAACTACTTGCTTGCAAGGAGGCTGTGATGATCTCTCGGCTAACAACGCTTGACATACTGTATAAATATTTATTATAAAATAATGTTGTTTCTTCTTACAGCAAAAAATACATTTGATAATATCTGTTTTCCTTTTATCACAATTCTACCAACTTCTCAGTAAGTATCTCTTCCAGTAGAAGATTTATACTATTCATTATATTCACTTTCTCACTCTGAATACATAGTGTATACATCTTAAAGATTCTTTGAATGTTAAAAAAACTGTATTTGAAAACTAATTCAATATCAGCGATGCACATTATCCCATATCACAATGATTTATTAACAACTAATCATAAATAATATTGTCAATTTAATTTTACAAATAAATTAAAAAGAGAGACAGAAAACAAAAAATTGGCAAACAAAAAAAAAGTTAAAAAAAAGGATTATAGTCATAATTGATATATATATAATTGAAATCCAGAAATATGATTACATATAAACATAATTCTATTATCAGAATTAGTTCAGATGACTAATAGCCTAAAAAGCTCAGAATGGCAATCCTGCACTGACTTAAGAATTTCACAGTAAGTTTAAAAAAAATGGCAAGAGAATAATAATGATTAATTATAAATATTAGTAATATTTATGGATCTGAGACTTGGACACTTAATAGAAGAGCAATATAGAGATCTCAGACCACTCAAAGAAGTATGGAGAGATGCATGTTGGGAGTAACAAGAAGAGATCAAAAATGCAATATATGGGTAAGAGAACAAACTGCTGTTACTGACCTCATTGAAAAAATTAAAAGTCTGAAATGGAGTTGGGCTGGACATATTGCTAGAAGAGATGATAATAGAGAGACAATTGAAATGTAAAAGACCCAGAAAGAGACCACATGTAAGATGGATGGATGAAATAAGAAAGTGTGCAGGGGTGATGTGGAGAAGAGAAGCTAAAGATCGGAGAAGATGGTTTAAACTTGGAGAGACCTTCATCCTGCAGTGGATTGATAATGGTTGTTGTTGATGATGATGATGATTAGTAGTACATAACTATTAATAAAAAAACACAAAAAGTTTTTTTTTTTAAATATTCAGCTTTACTACTGCCCAGCATGCTTTTGATATAAGATGTATAAGCCATAAATATGATATGCATATTATATCAAAAGCATTCTAGGCAGTAATAAAATTGAATATTAAAAAAAACAACAACATTTTTTTGTGAATTTTTTTTCATTAACAGTCATCAGAAAAGAGTAAAATTATTCATTGTTGAGATATTAATAATAAATATTAATAATAGTCAAGCGTTGGTAGCCTAGCGGTTAGCGTAGCTGTCTTCCAAGCAGCCGGCCCGGGTTCGCTTTCCGGTCAGCGCTTTGATATATATAAAAAAATATTAATAATAAACTTTTGATAACACATGTATACATAAAATACGCTTATGATGATTAAAACTATCTACCACATAAAATCAAATAGCTTAATTTTAGCCGTATAAAAATAATATGTATATCATGTTAAACAATTTGATGTATATATAGTATCAAATCTGTATCAATCTATAATGTTTTTTTTTTAATTTTATTAAAAAAGACTTTTCTTATATAATTTTAGTTATCATATCAATTTAGTATTTTGGTAACAAAATTAACATGGATATATCTACTTCCTTACAAATAGTAATTGAAACCTTGATAGAAATCGTTGAATTTACAGTTTTAGAATTTTTTTTGAATGCATAAAGTTCTTGAAGGGATGTCTTAATATCTTTTTTTTTTTATATGAAATGTGTGAAGATTGAACCCAGAAACATCCTCTTACAATAAATATTACAGAGTAATATGTAACTGATTCATTATTCTATTACCTAATTCTAAATTAAAGGGTGTATATTAAAAGAGTAGAAACCTATCATGAAATAATCAAGTGTTATCATTTGAATATAGTACTTTTCTGCAAGTGAAGTCAAGCGTTGAAAGTCGCAAGCAGTTGGTTGCAGACGGTTGTTGCGGGTTCGCCTCCCGGTTGATGCTATGACATATGGAAAAAAAAAAAAAGTAGCTTAGATTTTTGAGCTTTTTAACCCCCTCCCCCGCAAAAAAAACTTTTTATTTTTTTATGTGTCAAAGCGTCGGCCGAGAAGCGAACGCCGGGACAACTGCTTGTAAGGAAGCTGTGCTAATCACTCGGCCACCAACGCTTGTACCTTTTTTTAAATATTTGCAACAGATATCTTAATGCTTTTTTGACTATCTATATAAAACAAAAGGGTTTCTAGACCCAACGGTCGTGGTTTATTTCATAATAATTATACTATTATATATGGTCTAATTAATTATGCCAACATGGACTACATATAATTTAATGTTTTATTACTTATTAATATAATCTACAAAGAACTAACATTATTAGACGCAATTTTAATTTGTAAATATTAACTATGGGTTTTTTAAAATATGAATTTATTACACAATACATTATTATCTGCTTTAGTTACAGTGATATTTATTACGTATTTGAAGAACTGCAGAAAGGAAATCCTTCCTGACTTATAAATATTCTTGCTGCAAGCTGATTATATTACAACTTTTAATTATTTTTTAAAATAAATAAACAAATGAGTATGCTTTTAAAATGAATCATAATTATTTTGAAAGGGAAAAAAACAAGAAATAAATAACATATGTAGGAAATTTCTCTAAAGCGATAAAAAAACAAAAACACCATAATTGTAGGAAAATTTCACTTTGTTAGAAAAGGGATTAAAGTTTTAATTTATTACTACTGGTTTAAATAAAAATCTATTGTCTGTTTTAATTATAAAAATAAACAAATTTAAATATAATTTACCTATGTTTAAAATTAAAAAGGAAATGACTAGAAAGTTTACAATATTAAAACTGATATCAAACTTCGAATTAAAAATAAAATGATTTGAAAATTTATTTATTTTTTTATTAAGAAAAAAAGAATTTATTCATGAAATTTGTTTAAGTTACATTGAATTTATACACACATTAGAAACATGAAGTGGAATAGGAAGTCTCTGAGTTTATTACTCGTCGACCAGGAGATTGTGTGGTGACCAGGTTTTTCCGTGCAGTCTTTCCGGAGCAAGAATTTTATTTGGTTAATATAATTACAAAATTTAAAAGAATAGATATATCTTGATATGTTTACTTTAAAAAACACTTGGTGAGTTTTCATGTAAACCAAGATGGCAGCCCATATTTTTCATAATCTACAGTTTTGGGTGGCCTTAAAAAATGTTTATAAAAAATACTTGCTAGGAAACGTCTCATTTAAAATTTGCATTTTATTTTTTGTTTCTGTTATTTTTTAAAAAATAAATAATTGGGGATAAATTACTTATAATATTTATAGTTTACTTTCTTTTAAATATACAATACAATATTTACACTTTATTCACGTTGGCGGCATGCAATCATATTATAACCATTAATACACTTTTCAGGAGGGCATGATCCTGTAGCTTTGGAAATAATCCACTGCATTACATTTTGTGACAGGAAGATCCCAAATTTTTATCATTATGACAATTTTTCAAAAAAACTGCTGACAAAAAAAAAACAAAAAAACATGCTGAATTGAAACAAAGTACGACAGTGATAAGAATGTGTTATTGCTTCCCACATTATAATATAATTAAAAAAAAATAAAATAAAGCTTCTTAATGAAATTTATCAGAATTTATTCCTTTTTTAAAATTTAACAATTGATTTATTAATTTTATTTTAATTTAAAAATTAATTCTTATTCTGTAGATTATAGGCTGTCAAAACTGTACATTTATCAAAAATACAGGTTGCTATCTTGGTTTAATTGAAAATTCGTAAATACCAAAAAAATTTAAGGTCAAATATTAAAAAAAACTATGCTATAATCAATTAGCAAAAATTACTAGGACAGTGAAGCTCCATATCCATAAATAACAACAGTAGCTCTACCATTTCTGAAATCAAACTTTTTATGAATTTCAGAGCAATAGTGAATCATCCGGTTTTTTAAAAGTACAATTTATAGTATTAAATTTAATTTAATTAAATACAAAAGATAATACATAATTTTAAATATAAAATTAAATTCAGCTACTTAGATACAATCATTTTGTTTTTGAATTTAATGTGTATCTTTATATTTTCTCAGTTATATATTAATAGATATGTACATTTTATATTTAAAATGTCATAAGAATTACAGTTTAAGGACCAATGCTTGATAATCAAATATCACAATTATTTGAATTAAGATTTTCCCCTACAACTTATGAAATCATGTAATGGAAAAATAAGATGTTACTGCTATTACCTATTAAAAACCACATGAATATTAGATGATTTCTGCTTATAAAATGCTTTTTGAAGAGCTATTTATTTATTCCATAACAACTCTGCCATTCATTGTAAACTTGTTTAGTCAGTGCATATTAACTCCCTATCTACTGCTAATTGTATCCAATTCCAAATATATTCATAAAACAGTTATATAAGAGAAAAATAAATGCTATGTTTAAATGTTATATATATGTAGTGACAGATTAATAAAAATTAAAAACAAATAAACGATTTTGAAGCATTAACTCACAAGTATGTGATATTGCTATTAATATTTATATGATTTGATTTCATAGAATTTTTTTAATTGAACAGGGATATGTCTCATTAATTTCTTAATTATGTCTCTATTTTGTAAAAATCAAATTAGTTCGAATTTGGCTTGCATAATAAAAGCTTGATGACTCTTTCTTGGTTTTGGCAGTATCTCATATTATTTCTAGTTTAAATGTAAGTAGTCTCTTCCCCTATAATTTGAAATCAGTGGTTATTTTTTCTATCTTTTTAGATGAATATTATAATAGTGATTATAAATAATTCTTCCACTAATAAAAAGAAAATTTATTTTCTGATTATAAAAAAGAAATCAATTGATTCAAGGTAGGACTACTAAAAACAAAAGTAATTTTATTTCTTCATTTTAGTTGATTTTATAATTATATTTTAAAAAAAATTGTATAAATATCTTAACACTTCTTGTAAATAATGTTTATAATAAAATAAATCAAATTTGGAATGATAATTAAACAAAACACTTTTCTTAAGAGTGATATGAGATACTATTTGTAGCATTTATGTTAGCATATGGCATTGTAAGTATAGCTGGTTAATATTCTTTCTTCATTAAGCTGAGATTTTTATAAATATTTTAAAATTGTTAAATTTTAAAAAGGTAGAAAATAATATTTTCATTATTTGTTTTAAGGAAGTTGAGTATTTTTCAGAAATTGTAGTTTAATATTAATACAAAACATATTAATACCTCAAATTTTAACCTCATAAGTTTGAAAGCTAATTATTGTATTAAACAGAATTTGATTGTATTTTAAAAATATATATATATTTATTGCATAGATAATGAAGAATAAATTATACTTTTTAGCATATAAAATGATTTTTATAATTATTTTTATCAGAAGTATGAGTGAAATTTGCCACTTAGATGATACAAACACATTGTGAACATATTACCCAATATGTAATAATATGAACAATGTTTGAAACTTACCAGAGATGCAGAAATATACAAATGCCATAAACAAATAAATGAGGTTGCTTTGGAAAAAACCTGTTGCTGAATGTAAAACTTAATTGTTGAATGCATATTGTTATAAATTTAATAAGAGTAATGAGAGCACAAATTTAAAAGCAGCATGTATCAATGTAAAATTTTAAATCACTAAACATCACATGATCACCATCTCATGCTAGCACATAACTGTTAGTAAACAGGCAAAAACTCTCCATATAGTAGTGCCACCTTGTGCTAATCAGAGTAATCAATGGATGCCAGAAGGCTTGTGCAGTGCTCTCAGATCCAAGGCTCCTCACTGATGAAGGCCACAAGCCAGAAACTAGTCTGAGGATATTGGATGAGTAGGCACTAGATAGGGATTTTATGCACAAGCCTTCTGGCATCCATTGATTACTCTGGTTATCACAAGGTGGCACTACTATATGGAGAGTTTTTGCCTGTTTACTAATGTAAAATGTTAATATACAAGTAATTTTGTTTCCAATTATCTTTTAACTTTTAATTTTTATTATTAATGATTTCATGACATAAATATGTTTAAGTATTTTATTTCATTTCTATATAATAACATGTAATATTTTTCAATCTTTTAATTTCATTTTTTTTTACATTAGTACTTAAATTCTTGAAAATATTTCTTCAACTAGACAGTGGCATCTATCAAAAGAAGACAGTGATTAAACAAACAGAATAGGTATATTATTATTTTTATTATTAAACCATTAAGATTTTAACTCTAATGATTTATTTTCATAGACATCTCTAATCTTATGAAAAGATAGACAAGTTATATGATTACTAACCTTCTTCTTCAGAAACACTGTATTTCAACATGTAGCAGTTAGCTTTCATTTATATTAATCATGTTAACAGCCTAAAGTTTTACAAAGTTTTAATCAAAAGTAAGTTCTATCTATACAGATCTGGCATTACATTTAATGTTTTTAATAAGTGCAAGTTGATATCTTTTGCTCTATGATCATGCTCATTAAGTGTTAATCCACAAAAATAATATGGAGGATTGCTTTGTATGTAAAAAAATCCAATATCCAGACATGTAAAATAATTTTATCACTATCATGTGATATTCATTAATTATTTATGCTTGTAGAAATAACTTAGGGGAGAGAGAAGAGTAGAAAACCTACAATGCTTTATTCTGAAATAGCAAGATTTAAAAGTAGTTTTGTAAACTGCATATATTCAGTGTGGTTTATTCATTATTATGCAGTCGGAATTTATTCAGGTTTAGAAGTTTGTTCAATTCTGAAAATGAAAAACGATGGAAAAAAACGGAGTATAGGTATCTAAATCTAGTCAGATGACATAACAAACATGGATTATTTTTCCCTTCAGTATTTAAATATTATTGGACTCTATATACATTTTATGATATATATATTTATGATATATATATATATATATATATATATATAGTAAATTAGATTCCAACCAGTAACCACCTAAACATTCACAGTAAAATATAGTAATCAATATCTCTGACTGCTGTCAAGGCAACCTTCACACCTTTTAATAGCAAGAATGGAAATATATAGTAAATAAATTAAAACTAAAAATCAATAATGGTATGATTAGAGGGGTTGATGTGACTTTAGAGCTCTCATGTGGCAAGTTAAACACAATTGTAAGCTATGACTTTTTTTTTGCTTAACCAGTTGAGGATCAGTTCCTTAAGCCTGCATTAAATTACTAATCATTTTTATAGTGATCATCATAACCACCATTTACTAACAAAAGTAATATAAATTTAACTGTATGTTATGAAGATACTCAAATATTGAGCTAAGGTGCTCTAATTATATATATATGCAAACATTCTTGAAAGTTGTTAAAAAATAACAAAAATATTAATAAACTTTAATTATATTTTCCCAGATCAAGGTTTTATATGTATTTTTAACTTTTTTTTTTCTAACTTTAAATAGATGTTATAAAACGAGAAATATTAGTGGAACAATTTTAACCTTTAATTTTTATCGATTCCTTTAAAAAATTTATTGAAAACATGTCAAACATTTTATCCACCTCTGTAAAAATTAAAAAATCATTTGGTAAAACAAAAAAGAGTTGTCAAAAGGTAGAATAAAACTACATAGAAGGTATCACTTTTCAGGTGGGATAACTAAAGGGAAAATATCAAAATTGAACACATTGACTGTTTATTAAATAGTGTGAATTTTCAAATGACTTTCAGAAGCAAATCAGTTGGTGGGAAACACAAATAATAAATATTTATTGCAAGTCATCATCATCAGCGGCAATTTTCCGAGAAACAGTTTTTGTAATGTTTCTATGCAAAGGGTTGTGCTGAATTTTTTTTCAATAGCAATAACAAAAATCTATGTAGTTTATTTGCAGTAGTAGATTGATAGACTTGAGAACTAAATATTTCTGAATCAAAAATCTTAGTACTTAAATGTCACATAATTTCTCTAGCAATTAGACATTCCATTTATATATAAAGACTATAGATTATCAAAGCTAAACTAAAG
>JAQFVV010000609.1:122500-150862 GCA_028023455.1 Epiperipatus broadwayi
CCCTTCTCAAGTAAAAAAAAAGTAGTCATTAAAAATATATATCTTATGAACTCAATTACATTATTTTATACTAGACAAAATTCATCTCAAATAAAATACTATTCTCCTTAGTATGTAAAGATTTAGATACTGCACATATAAAGTGATCATTTGGAATCAATTTTTTCTTACAGATCAGGATAAACTATTACTAAGACATGATTAGGATAATCTGTATTTCATATTATGCAGATCAGGACTGGACTTTATTGCAGTGTTCTGCTTCAGTATATGTCCAGAAAAATATTTTGCATTTTCTAAATGGTTCCAGATTTGGTGAAAAGTCAATGTGAAATTTGTGACCTGCACAACTATCATAATTACAGCAATTTAAGTTTATTGTTAGAATTTATGCAATAGTATTTCAAGTTAGACATTAATGAATATACTCTACATAATTAATTAAGCATTTACTTGTATTTACATATTGGACTATTTCCATCAACTAATATTAAATATTGAATATCTTTAGAAAAAAATAACTTTTATCTAAATGTACCAATTACATTAAACTGTTGTAATAGCAAATACATTAGCATGTGAACAACATTTTGAGACATATTTTACTCTCTTCTTCAGGTGTTTCTGACCTGATCAGTGACAGTACTAGCATGGGAATCAAACCTGTACCCTTAAATTCTTAAATATTGAATTTTAAAGTAATGCTCTAACCAAAGGCTCAGTTGGTTAGAGCTTTAACTTAAAATTAAATATTCCAAGAATCAAAAAGTGTAGATTTTATTCCCATGCCAGTACTATCACTGATCAGGTCAGAAAACCTGAAGAAGAGAGAATTATACCTCTTGAAACATTGTGCAAATACTAACATGGGTGCTATTACTAAGAGTTAAATGTTATTGGAACATTTAAATAAAGTTAAATTATTCTAAAGACATTCAATACTTAATATTAGATCATGGAAATAGCCTAATATATAAATACAACTAAAATACCAACATCACAAATCTTCAGGAAAACACTAATTGCTTAATAAATAAATATTTGATTGTTGTAAAAGTAGAAATATCTTAACTCTTTCACCATGGCTGATATCAATTGATAAGATTATTTACATTTTTTTTGTATGTGTGTCATCAAATAACATTTTTTAGTTTTGAAAATATCAATTGGTTATTCAGATCATATTCTTATCTTAGTTATGCAGTGACAGTATCAATAATTTTATAGAACTTCCATTATTGCAAATATGTTTTCCAATTCATTTTTTTATTGCAATAATTAAGAATGTTTGCATAGGAATTATAAAATATTTAAAATAAACCACAATATGCTTCATTTACATAATATGCTTCATTTACATAATATGCTTCATTTACATAAAAATGTTTGCTCATTAGTCATGATGATGAAGATAGCAAGCTGTACTTATATTTAACTAATACTATATACTTGGTTTGAATCAAGTTAAGTTATTAAGATATAGTTCTTAGTACTGTAAATATCATATTTTCAGAAAGTATTATGACCCTATGAGTCTGATAGTTCTCTGACATGGATAAATAGTATTATATCTATCATTAAATAACCATATATATATATACAAAAAATGTTTAAACAGTCTAATCCTATGATGCATTCTTGCAGAATAATAATTAACCCAAAAGAATACCATATATAATATGGTGGTCAAAATTATAATAGAATCACTGTATTTCATAAAAGTGAGGAGGGCAGACTCATTTGGTAAATTTTCACATAACACAGATGAAAATAAACTAAATAATAGTTTTTATGACATGATTTCATCATTGCTTTATATAGCAGTTCGATAAAAAAACAGTGGCTTTTCACAATATTGTATTTGAATAAA
The DNA here is from genome assembly GCA_028023455.1 of Epiperipatus broadwayi. NCBI lineage: Eukaryota > Metazoa > Onychophora > Udeonychophora > Euonychophora > Peripatidae > Epiperipatus > Epiperipatus broadwayi. Next base: position 124,371 of record JAQFVV010000609.1, read on the forward strand.
TTCTAGAGTAAGAGATTATTGCAGTGATTTGTTCTTCTACAGTATGCATTTTTTTATAACATTGCATAATGGTGGTGTCTTTTTAATAAGTAATAATTTTCTTTGATACTCCCTTCTCCTAAATGCAGTCATTGCTATTAAAATCATCAATATCAAAACATTAAATAATTCAACAATTTTGAATTTTGATGATTATTGAATATCAGTAATTTAACAATGACCATTAGTTCTTTTAGAAAGTAATAACTTCTGAGAGCATCTGCAATAAATTCAGTTATTGTCCTTAAAGATTGAAAGAATTGAAATATTAAATAATTCAAGTAAGGAGAAACATTACATTTAGGCAAAATGGTTTTTTTTTTTTTTGATCTACCGATATTGGATCAATCCATCCATTGCTAACATAAACCAAGTACCAAATATAATAACTCATGGAATTCACATTTAATTGATAGCTTCATTCTGAAATGGAAATTTTAAAAACTGACTGGAATCAATACACTAGACATATGAAATGTTAATAGAATTCTCTAATTGGAATCCCTACTATTAAATTGTCTAAAAAAATCTAAATGATAAATAAATAATTCAGCAGTTTTGAATTCTCATATTTTGTTGAACATCTAAAATACAAGGAATAAATCCTTTATGTTGCTTTTGCAAATTAAAAATAAATCCTAGATATAATAAAATATCTTTATCTAACAACAATAAAAAATCTTGATATATTAATAGGGAATTATAAAATAAAAGATGATATAAAATATAAAAAGGATATAGTATATAAATTACTAGTGGGATTGCAGTATGGTTTATTATGGACATACAGCAAAACAATTAGAAGAAAGGGCTAAAGAACATAATACTGCTATTAATAGGAGAGATGACAGATCTGCATTATATGTTCACTACTTAAAATATGGACATAAAATAGATTGTGTTAAGAATATAAGTCCATTAAATTATATTAAAGAAATGAATAAAAGAAAGATATATGAAACCAATTACCTTAATTATAACAGAAATAATTGTATGAACATTTATAAAATGTCAATTAATTTAACTAATAAATGGATAATGAAAAATGAATGGAGGGTTGTATAGTATGTGTTATTATAAAGATATTTAAGTGTAAATTATAGGCTTGTGTTAATTTCATATAGAGCCAGTAGATGTCACTATGTATGCAATATAGGTTATTTTTGTAGTTAAGACATATTGAAAAGGGCAAAAATTTAAAATTTGCCAAAGAGCTTTTATATGTTATTTTTATATGTTATGATTATATGACTATATTATAGCTATTGTCATATATCATTTTGTTGTTAGATAAAGATATTTTATTATATCTAGGGTTTATTTTTGTTGAACATGAATAATTTAATTTACAATAATCTGTTTTTTAAGCAAGGATTGATTTCAAATATTTGTTTTTAAGTAACAAATGCTAAACTGACATCTATGAATGGTTTGCCATCTGAGGCCTCAAGAGGGAAGGCCTCTGACTGTCCTATAGACTCTAAAGCAGCAAGTGCTAGAATGTCTCCTGTCGATGGTTTGTGATTCAGAACACCAAAGGAGAAAGCCAGTATCTGTCCTTCTAGCAGGATCAATTATTGCTGAGTTTGCAAAGGCAAATCCATTAAAGACTTGTTCCTTTACCTTGAAAATTTTCACCAGCTGTTCGATGAAAACAGGTTGTAATGTTTCTGTTGAATTAATGGTACATGAAGCTGAGAGTATCAGGAATGAATATCCGAGTCTTAATTCCCTAAATCTCTTATTCTGGAAACAATGACAAACTAGCTAGTGTGCATGCCTTTGGGATTGATCATTTTTTACCACCCTTCTCAAGTCCATCCCTCAGACCCTGGGTATTATGATTTGAATTCATGCTGTAGGGTCTAATTTACCTATGCAATTCTGTAGGGTTTTTTTTCATAAAGAGAACTTTGGTGTTATCTTTATACATTTTGATTCATCCAAGTGTAGTCACCAATTCCAAGATATTAAAGTCTGGGCCCTTTCATTGGCTCCTATGAACCTTTTAGTTCTTTTAGATTGTGCAGAGCAGGACGTTTCATCGTTGAACTTTTCCTTTTCTTAAATACCATTTAATGTATCCCATCAATAATTTGATCATATAAGTTGTATCCAAATTTCAGAATAAAAATTTCTATATTTTTATATATATAATGTTTTTAATCAGCTGTACTTTTTACACCTTTATTAAACGCAGACTTTGGTCTTGGATTTAAGGATTGAACCCATAAAATACGGTAATACAGCAATTTTGAATTGTAATAGCTCATTGGATAGTAATAATTTGACGTTTTAAAAAAATTCATATCCGACAGTTTTAAATTTAAAGTATTTATGCTGATTAAATATACTGCTTTTAAGTCAGTGCAAATTAACCCCGACCTTAAAGTGATGCTAAGTTGGAAAAATAATCATGAATGTTAAGAGGTGAAAGATATCTTAAGACAGGAAAAAGTCTGTGTTCAGTTATTTGATAAGGGTTTTTTTTATTTTGATCAAATTTGAGGTTAATGATCATTTCAATTGGAATTACAATCACATTTTTTTTTTTTAATGATTTTATTGAATATTTTCCATTGTTTTTGTTATTATCATTTATTATTACTATTAATTTTAGTAGGTGCATTACAATTTATCTTAACTATTGCTATTACTGCAATTAATCAGCTATTTTATTCCTCAATTAAAATAAGAAAAGTAGAAATTCCTGTCGTTTTTTTTTTCAACAATGAATCCCAGTGAAATCATTTGATTAATGATTCTCAGACAAGGATCAAAGAACTCGATGCTGTTCATTAACGTCTGACTGGTTCACCAGGTGTCACTTCATAGAAAGTGTTTTACGAAAGAAATAGATAGACTTTTTAGATTTTTCACTTGAATTCAGTCATCACTGTTAATTACAAAGTCCTTGGTGCTAAAAGTTGGCTTAATTCTTTATTATAGTTGGTTTTTGTAATTGTTTAAAAATACTAAAAGAGATTTTTAGATTGACGGTAAGCTATCTTTAAAATAACAAGCAGAAGAATAAACGCTATTATAACCGATTATCTAAATTTTTGGTTAATTACTTAAGTACACGCACACACACATATATATTATTTTCACAATTATTTTCTATGCGTCAAAAATGAATGAATTCCAAAGTAATTTGACTGTAAATTTATTATATCGTCTTATAATAGATTTTATTGCATTTTAATTATTTTATCTTAATTATAATGCGCTGAAAGATGATTTTCATGTGGCTCTTTAAGTGAAATAGTGGGTTGCTTCAAAGTTTAAATTGTTTATATGGCTGCATTCTTAGTAAATAATATTTATATATACATTGAATTTCTAAGTAACATTTCGAGATCTAACATTACTTATAACCACATGAACAATGATTATTTGTAAATATAATTAATCTGTGTTCTCTTACAGATTTACCTTAAATATTTTATAAATGTTATTCGATATAGAAAAACAATCAATATCTGATTATTATATATATGTTTCTAATAGAAAGAAAGTGTATTAGTTTTTGCTGAATTTGAACACTCTTAATCACATTAGAATGGTAATCATAGTTTCTTATATTAATAAATGTTTTGGAATCTACTTTATATTATAAAATAAATCATAAACTTATAAAATATTATGATAAGCAATTTTGGCATGATTATGGATATTCAAATCTCGATCATACTTGATGAAGATAAGTTCTAGTAGTAATGTATGCACAAATAATTATAGCTTTACATGATCACCATTGATGAAAGCCACAAGCTAGAAACTAATCTGAGATATTGGCTAAGTAGGCACTAGATAGGGATTTTATGCACAAACTTTCTTGCATCCATTGGTTTCTCTGGCTTGAACTGAGTGGCGCTAATGAATGGAGAAATTAGCCTCTGTATAATCATAGCTTATATTGTACCACACATACTTTAATCACAAGAATGAAACACTTCTGGAAAACTAAATAACCCCCAAGACATATGTCTGGCAAACTAGCATTCTTTAATTGCCCCCAGATTTCATATATTTTTTCAGTATTATTATTATTATTATTATTATTATTATTATTATTACTATTATTATTATTATTATTATTATTATTATTATTATTATTATTATTAATAATAATAATAATAATAATAATAATAATAATAAAAGGCGACTTTTTTTTCCACATTAAATAGTGAAGCAAGAGAGGTTGTGACCTGGGCAACTGAAGAATACTGGTTCAATCAGAATACATCTGGAGGATTATTGGCTTTTAATATTTTTTATTCATTTGATTTAATACTTAAATTTGTAAAGTGCATAGCTCTAATATCATTTGATTTAAGTAAGGTGGTGAAAAAAAGTAAATGGAAAAAGAGAGAATGGAATTGAATTAATTATTTCGTGCATTTTATATTTAATAATCACATTAAATTTTAATTAAAGTTTAATATGGCTGGGTTAAAAATGATATAATAGAATTGCCATTTAATTAACTATTCTTTAAAATCAACATCTCACTACCATGAGGAATATCTTTTATTATAGCAAGAAAATGTCCATTCCTAATCATATATATATATATATATATATATATATCAAGAAGTAAGGGTACAATATATATATCAGTTTTATGAGATAAAGCGAATAGCTGACGGGAACTTGAAAGTATGTTCAAGTCTCTTATGATTACATTGAAAATTTTATATGTGGATACCAATTTTATAATTTTTACCTTTCAATTACTGTGGTCATATTAAATATGGCATTACTGTAATGAATAGATTATTATTTTTACATTAAATTTACTATTTGCCTTTTCATCAAATCTATTCCTGTTAATTCAGCATGTCATATCACTTACTTGAATTAAAATGAATACATTAATTGTTCTTTCAAATAATGAGTCAAGCAGACTTTCTACCGTATGATGTGGCAACTTTTCATAATGGTAGATTCTTCTCACTCATTGATCTAAATATTTATTCTTTTATGTTGCATCATTCACTTAATTATTCACTAAATCCTTTTCTTTTTTTCAGATTATCTACTGTCATAGTTTCATTACAACTTCATCTCAACAGAAGGTCAGCAGCATCATTTGGTAAAACAATAAAAATGCTTTTAAAGTCATGCATACCATAAAACTAAAAGATATGATTTTGAATTCAGTATAGATCACATTATTCTGCAGTCTTTTCCAATCATCTAGCTTATTGATTTCAGTATGCAATTTTCACAAAAACATCTCAATACACATGAATAGGAGATACGATTGCATGCATTAAAAAACTAAAAAGCATATATAATAAAACATATGGATACTAATTAATAACAAAATACAAAATCTACTCAATTTATTCACGTATTTGGAGGAAGTAATATATCTTCTGGTCATTAGGGTTATCCATTAACACACTTAAATTGAAAATATGGTATTATGTAGAATAGCATGATAGACTTCCTCTATTTTTGCTTTGAGAATAAAATTTGACAAGGAGAAGCATTTTCAGAATTTTTACCATTTTCTTGCTGATCCAGGTCATGTTGGACTCATGACACCCCAGAATAAATGCTATTTGTTTTTGAACACTTAAATAAATTTACTATAGCACATCTGTTATATCTTATCAGCATCCCATATGGTATGATTCCATTTATGAATAAGTATTTTTCCACTATACAATATATGAATTATTTTGATGGGACCACTTGGAATTAAAATTCTAGAATCAATAATAAAGAATAAAGGAAACTTTATTCATTATCTTTCTTTTCCTGAACACACTTCACTAAAGAAAGGCTTATTCATAGTAAACAACTCTTGTTTCACAGAATAAAATTGCAAGCGTGTTGAGGTGCTGGCAGGAGAAGCTACATTAAGTACTCATATAAATCAACAAATAAGAAACATCTGAGCACTTTTGAAGTCTATTGCCTCATATTCATAGTAAATATGTTACATTTTGGGTATAAAAGATGTAACTTGACATTCAGGCAGTATTTGATTCAGTACTAATTAATAAATTTATAAAAATATTAATAAACAATTCATTGCAAAAATCAAAATCTACATAATTACAAACTTACCCTTAAATAGAGAAATACATCATTAAATGAAAGAACATCCTCATTATTCATATAATTCAGATTGATATCACTAGGATTGCCTCTAAGTGTATTATCATTTGTTATGTACATTAATCTTTTTAAAGCAAAAGAACAGAAGCTGCCAGGAATATACATACTTGAATTCAATAAAATATATTTTGCATTGCATAGAAGGATGATGTTACAATATTTTTTTTTTTACAAAAAAAAAACAACAAATATCTATTTTATTAAATATATTAAAAGAATATACAAAAGAAAATAGTTTGAATGCATTGACAGTATATACATATCATTGTTATTAAAAAATATTTTAAATAAACATTTCTATATTTTTACTTTTTTTATTTTGTATGATTTCTTAAGCCATTCTGAAGACATCACCATTTCTTATGCTTGCTCATAATTGTTATTAAAACAGGCAAAACTCTCCATACAGTAATGCCATTCATGCTAAAAGGCTTGTGCATAAGATCTCCATCTAGTGCCTATTCATCCAACATTTCCAGACTAGTTTCTAGCAGTGGCTTTTATCAGTGAGGAGCCTTGGATCTGAGAGGCCTGCACCTAGATTTAGAATCTAATGCAACCCTTCCATACTGTATAGAGAGTTTTTCCTGTTTTAATATCAGTTATGAGCAAGCATAAGAAATAATGATCATTACTGATAAGCTAAAATTGATAGCTGAGGTGAAACTATAAATTTATTATTAGTAAGCTTCTATTTTATGGACTTAGCACTTTCGGAGCCCTTACTGCTCCATAATCATAGTCCTTTTTACAGGCTGTTGATTCTATGCAAATGCATGCAAAGTGGTTTAATGCCAATCCTGCCTAATAGGATAGTGGTGGCTATGATTATTAAAGAACCAAAGACACTAAAATGTATGGGTACTGAACTGAGTTAAGACCTATATTACTATATAAGCTAATGAGCTTGGATTGAAAATATTATTATGTTTTTAATTTTATTCTTATATTTTTGTAGTTAAGTAGAAATAAAAGGTGGCTGCTAGAGGGTTGCATCAGATCCTAAGATCTAGGTGCAGTGCTCTCAGATCCAAGGCTCTTCACTGATAAATTCCACAAGCTAGAAACTAGTCTGGCAATATTGGATGAGTAGGCACTAGATAGGGATTTTATGCACAAGTCTTCTGGAATTCATTGATTACTCTGGCTTGCACTGAGTCGCACAAATGTATGGATAGTTTTGCCATGCTGAAAACCATAAAAGATAAAATAAAATAAGTTGTTAAAATATTTTTTTTATTTTCAAATCATATTTCTTTTTTTACTTTAAAATACGACTAATTAATAATCAAATCTTGCAATAATTATATAGAGTTTACCTATAGTAACATTTACCCAATCCTTTGTTTTTTGTATATATTCACCATGCAAAAAAGTTGTGGAAAAGAAAAATAGTTGTAATATCACTAATGATTCTTCAAATGCTTCCTTCACTTAAGAGACTTAGTCTTTTCTTCGTACTATCTTTTAAAATCAAAAAATCATAAATCTTCTGTCATCATTCTCTATAGTTTTCTTAATTACAATGTTTATAAAATTTACTTCTATTGATCAACTATTCCCGAATATTATTATCATTACTACAAAGATCAGTAATAAAAATTAATAATCTGATACTTACATCTCAACAAAAATTAACATACTGGAAAGTTTATCAATCAAATCAATTCAAATTTTATTTCTAAACGATTCCCGTTAGTGCATAATTTTAATAATAGATAATTGTTTGAAAAGTTTAGATGCCATAAAATAGAACAAAGTATTTTGACTTCCTTTTTAAGATAAATGTTTGGACATTAGTATTTTATACTTTCTGAACGATAAAATACACATTAATAATGCAGATGCATTACATTTTCTTTTACATAGAGAGAATGAAACTTAATCCTATTGTTTTCTGTACTTCTTGATCATATTTATGCATTAATACTGACAATGTACAAAAACCAAAATGCTTTAATTTAATGTGATAATATGTTGGGTTATTTCAATCATTAAATATTGAAAGTATGAAAAATGTTAAATTTTATTTAAACTTTCAAATAAAACCCACACAACTAGACAACACAAGTTAGTAATACATAAGATTTTGAGTAGTAGTATTCTCCATTCTTCAGGTGTTGCTGGCCTGACCAGTGCCAATATTAGCATAGGAGTTGAACTTATGCTTTTCATTCTTGAATATTGAAATTAAATTGAGAGACTGCAAAACCTCTCGCACTCATTACTATAACTGCCAATCAGATCATAAATACAAGACAGAGAATTTAACAAGAATAGGGCAGTTCACCATATTCTTTACCTGTCTTTCTATATATCTAGGACCACCCTATTCTTGTTAAATTCTCTGTCTTGTATTTATGATCTGATTGGCTGTTATAGTAATGAGCATGAGAGGTTTTGCAGTCTCTCAATTTAATTTCAATACTGTTTGCACTTTATAAAAATAAATATTATTCTTGAATATTGAATTTTAAGGCAATGTTCTAACCATTTGGGCCATTCTGTTATTTAATAATTTATTAATTATTTTGCTAGGAATTTTTTTTCCAGAATTTGACTGCAACATTTGTACTTACTCTATGTGGCACCAGATGTGTGTGTATATATAATCATAGAATACAGCCAAATACTTTCTATAATAAAGTAGAGCAAATAATACTGATTGGTAAGAAGATTATCTTACTTGATATTTTTTGGGTCACATAGTCATCGATAAAATAAAGATCAAACCTCTAATTATATGAGTGTCATTAATATTTAAAGAATGAAATATTTTTCCTTCTTCATTATTTCTTAAAAATTCATATGTAAACACATTTATGCATATTGATCTATGTATATTTAAACTGAAGAATACAATTTTCCTTCTGGAACAAATAGTTATTAAGAAATTTAACTAAAGTAGATGCTGTTACAATTATGGATGCAGAAAAAGTAGGCCCATACAGCTTTACTTGTAGTAAATCATATATGAATGCAAATTGATATATTAGTTGATTATGTGTTCAATAGCATTTATCAACATTTAAGCCATGCTAGCAAGAGAATACCAATATTTTTTTCTGGTATTTACACACACACACACACACATACATATATATATATATAATAAAATAGCATTATGAAAATGAACTAGCATAATTTATTGTTTAGTATACTTTCAGCTTATAAAGATCATTATCAAATTGAAAGTGTACAGGCAATAAATTACAATAGTTCTTTTAATAACTGAAATTTTATTCATTAATAATGTAGTTCAGTATAAATGATACATGCAACATTTATACTAAGAAAAGCCTGTTTAATATTTTTAAAATAAAAATATTAAATACATTGACATAATATGCTGAGAATGCTTTCAGTTAAGTAATAGTTATATTTACTGCTATAATTATCCCAGAAGAGTGTGAGATTTATAGAAGAATCACAAAAATGGTGATTTATATACAATTTAATTATAAAAAGTAAATGGATTTATTTAAATAGGCATTTTTTTTGGCAGGGGGATGCAGGATTCTTTCTTGTTGATTGCATTTATATTGTTGGTGATGTGCCAAACCTCTTTAAGTTTGCATTTAGCACCGTTTTTTTTTTTGTGGAGCACCAATAACATAAATGCAATCATCAAAAAAGAATTCTGATCTCCTTGCCAAAAAAGTGGCTCTTTTAAATAAATTCATTTACATCTTAAAATTAAATTTTATTTAAATCAAAACTTTTCTGATTCTTCTATAGATCTTGCAATCCTCTTGGATAATCATAGCTATGAGTATGACTACCAATGAGTCGAAAGCATGCGAGCATAATATGTTGTTGTATTTAATATTTTAATTTTAAAGTATTAATCAAGATTTTCTTAATATATGGTACTGTATATATTATTTATATTGAATTAAATTTTTTCGGATAAGTTTAAATCTATCTGAATTACATAAATAATCTAGCTACATATTTCAATATTACACATGTATATGCCTTCTGTTGATGAGAAAGTTGTATGTATATCTAATTTTTTGTGAGCATTAAAAAATAAATAATTTATAATTAATAATTTTTTAAAAGCTCCCATATTTATTAAAATTGAATTTTTCAACACCAGATTAATACAACGTATTTAGTAAAAAACGCTGATTTTCAATATTACATGTCTTTGGGTAACAATCTTAACTAGAAGCAAGCGAGAGATTAGTTTATTTTTTAAGACATTCAAATCTTTAATCAATATTTTCTAAATTGACCCTTTTCCAAAAAATCCTGAGAAATTATCTCGAGGAAATATCTTATTGAGTGTAAATCCTGTTTCAGAGGATACACGTTTCTTTTATTTTTAAAAAATCAATATAATACTTTTTTTTAATAATTCACATTTAATATTTGCAAAATATTACGATGTATTTTTAGCATTTGGGATTAAAATAAAACTAATCATAAAAGTATTAATTTATTTAAAAAATATTTTAATAATAAATAAATAATCATATTTTAAACTGACTTACATAAACCTGGATTTGCATTAACAATTCTCAGCGTATATAAAGTAGGGGTAAAAAAATGTATATATAAGACTGATGTTTTCAATTCTTATGTATCTCATGCAAATCAATACAGTTCTCTGACTTGTAAACTACACATGTCAAACTCAAATCTCAATTCTTACTTGTCTTATGCAGTGTTAATATTTATTATGATATATTGTAGAGCTTATTTTCATTTCTTACAAAAATGCCTTACAAGCAGTTGTCCCGGGTCAGCGGAGCAGGTTCACTTCCTGGCCGATGCTATGACACATGAAATATATATATATTCATAGGTAAGTGATAAATATGGACTTGACTAGAAAAAATCTGGTTTATATAAAATGAAAAAATTATAAAATAGATACAAATTATTTGAGGATCATCTGTTATATTTTATGAAAGTCATGAGACATTTCAATACCCAAGTACTAGGATGAATGATACATTTTCATTCATGGAAAGTGATTGAATGGTATATTTAGGAATAATTCTGTTTGAGTGCAAGAAGTGAAAGATATAAAGTGGTGATTTACAGATCAGGAACTTCTCAGTTCACCATTCTACCACTGCATTTAGTTATGCAGTGCAAACAGTTTTTGGATTGAATTTCAGTTAGGTCAAAAGTCCCATTCTACCAATGAAAGTAAGATTTTGTCAAAACTAAGATATTTTTAATATTTAGTTAAGAATTGATTCAAAAAGCTTTAATTTCTCAACTTTATCATTTTGCCCTTGAATTTAAATTCACAGGGCAATTTTAAAGATGTAAAGAACTCCAAACTCATTCCTATCTCCAATTTTTTTCTATATTTACATACCAACATGAAATAATTTAGTGCACCATCAAACAAAACACCATATAGTAATTCTATTTTTAGTGCTAATCCATTGACCTAGATTTCAGGATGAAATTCCTATTTTCATTATTTTAATTCTACATTCCTTCCTATTTCTAAAATTTGAGCCAAGTAACCCTTCTCTCCTCTAGAATTAAAATCACTAAACACGTTTATCAGTATCTATGATATATTTCTTAAGGTACAAACTTTTATATACCAGTTACAAGTATTGATAGATATACTATATGTATTTTAATCACTCTATCATATCCATATAACAAATTTACAATTGTCAAAATGCATCAGCTGACATCTCAGATTCAATATTTTTTTCTAATTATAAAAATAATTAAATTGCTGTGGATTATTCTGTGATATATGTTAAATCAAGAATTGTAAAGGCATACATACACATTCTCCTTATGTACCTAATCAAATATGCTATAGAACATAAAATACACATAATACATACAAGTAACACTCATTTGTTTATATAACCCCACTTCAGCAAATGAAACATAAAACAGGTTTGAATAAAGAGAATATTATTCACCTTAATGCTTATTTGTACTCAGTAATTAGTTCACAGAGTTTTCACAAAATATTCCTCTTCACTTAAATCTAATATTCATCACACTCCAAAGTTAACTTGCAGAGATATCTTGACAAATTTGACTTCCTCAAACTGTTACAATAAGATGTTTTTACTGCAGGAATAATGATGATTATATATAACAATTTCCCATTCAAATGCTTCAAAATCCTCTATCTGAATTACAAATTGAGTATAGTAACATGCTACCACAGTTTCCTTAGAATTATTAAAATTACATTATATCCATGTAACAAAGCCAAATTAATTTTAAAATTAATTGAGCAGATAAAAGTTATTTTTTCCCACTAATTCATTTCATCATTTTAGGTGGGAATTTTAAAAATGATGTATTTGTTCTGTATCAAAAAGTATCTTCACCAAATTATCAACAAGCTCATGAATTCAGGAATTTTTTTTCCATTTCTCTCTATACTAACAATATTCTAGATTAATTTATTTTCATTTTATTATCATACTATCTTATACCGATCAGTTTCCCTGGCCATTTAGCATTTGCTATTACAATTAAAATACAATTACAAAATCTATCTGAGCTTACACTTAACAAAATAGAGTGTTTTAAAATCCTGCACATTCAAATCAGTATTATCGGATATATGTATATAATTCAAAAAAATAATTATCATGGATTTAAATCTGGTAGAGTAATGGTTTACATTCACAAACATTTCCACAATCATTATAAACTTTCAAACTCGAAAAAATAAATTACCAATTAAATATATTTAGGTCCTCCACTTACATTAAAAAAATTTCTATAACATCATTCATTCTATTGATTATGACATTTAAAAAAAGAACAACATGTATAATTAACAATTTCATCCATTGTAAAAGATATGAAGTTAATAACTGGAGAAAATGTGCTATCAAACATATACTGTCCTTTAATTACAATTTTAAATTTATTGCTATCCTGTTTTTTTTTTTTTATTTGAACATTTTGAGAAAAATCATGGAATATCTAAATCAGAATTGGCCTTAAATTTAATGACATGCTGACAATACTCATCTGGAGTCTCATGCAATATTCAAATTTTTGCTTAACCTTCTCAATATAATTCCCATAATCCACCAACTAATTGGCCATCTATTGACAGAAAATTATAATATTCTTGTATTTCATCCCAGTTAAAAATATTTTTTATTCTCCTTATTAAAATACTATAATTTCTCATTAAAGACAAATATTCTTTCTTTTTTTAAATTCTAGTTCCAATTTACTAAAAAATGAAAAGTTATTTTAGCAGCTGATATCCTCCTTAATGTGATAATAGACTTTATTAGATAATATAAGAAAACTGGACCATGTGCAGTGCAATTAGACACATCAGTTGCATTTGACTGTTCTGGTTCTATAAAAATATTATAGGAACAAAATATGTCTTCTCTTCTTCCCTGTTTAGTAATAAACGTACACTTAATTTTAAATAGCAATTGCAGTTTATCTAAATTGAAAAACTTTATCTTGTTACTCACATACAAATAACTTTTAAACTCTTGGAAATTAAAAGAAATAATTTCAAGAATGCATATTTCACTAATTAAATAAGCCCTCAATTATATACAGAGGACATCTTCCCTTAAAAGAATATTTTTTTACTCAATACTATACTTGATAAATATATATTCTACCAGAGTATTTAGACAATTATCAACGATTGTGGTAATAAATCTATGGTACAAAACAATATTTGTTACTTTGCTGAGCTAGGCTTTTGATATAGTGTATCTTTGTCAAAGCATGAGTATTAGAACTATATTAATAAATTATCATTAAACTTAAAAATAAATCATCTAGCTCAAATAAACTTAAAGAATTACACTTTTACTATTATATCATACAAGTTCATGTGTTTTACAATACATATCTCTTATAATAACATTAAATACCACTATTCAAAATAAACTTTTTGTTTCTACAGAGGACATAATCAATGTATTGTCCAACATATCCTTCAATATATGCAAAAGTCTTACTAATCTTCATCTTAATTTTTATATAAATGTGCCAACTTTCTATCTATAATCAAATTCACATCTTTATTAGAAGAAAAAAAATCATTTCTTTTATTACCAGACTAAAATGGAGACAAAAGTCAATGGCGTTCAGAATTGGAAAATGCAGAAACATACAAAATTCAAGGGACTTCAGTTACATGATATTTTCATCTTTTATATTTAGAAAGACATTACTAAAGTAACCAGACTAACCATGCCTTTCCAAAAATAAAACTAATTTTTTGTTTTGATTAAATATTGGTTAACACACAACTTTTTCACACTATTTTTTCAAACAAGATTAGCATTTAAATAAACAAGATTAATATCTACATCCATGACAACTATGAAAATGGTTATTTTGCATTGGCATAGCAATCAAATAAGTGCAGAGGGGGAGGGGAGGAGGTTGAAAAGTGTATTAACAGTCACAAAGAGAAATTACATAAAACATTGGGAAATATATTTAATTTTATTGTGTTACATTTAAATGCAAAATCTAATGTTTTAATTTATTTATAAATTGCGCACTCTTTTAAACTGTGTGTATCTTAAAATGCATAGATATGCTTTTAATTTATAAACTGATCTAATGGTAAAGCAATGTGCAGGGTCATATTCAAAAGCTGCTCACTAATGCTTATTCTTCACAGTGTGGTGTTTGTTTCAATATTATTTTATATATTAACATAAATATTTTTTCCTTTTTTAATTTTACCAATCATTAACATTTTTGCTATTGAACTGTTGTGTCACAGAATGCTTAGGGTGACCAAACATCCTGATTTTTCAGGATTTGTTCCTATTTTTGATTAGGTGTCCCAGTGACCCCAAAATGTCTTTTGGCCCTCTCTGTCTATTTTAGTTTCTACTGTAATATTATAAAAACTTCAGATAAATTGCAACACCAAGACAAAAATCGCTATTAAGTTATATGGCCAGGTTCTCAAGCTAGATGCATTCTTGCATCCAACCTCACTTTGGAGTATGTGCAGTTGAATTTTTATAGGCTAAAATTTGAACTGTGCTTGCATCTGCTTTGATTGACAGTGTAATTTTACTAGTTCTTTGTTGTTATTAATTTTCTATAATGATAACATTAATAGGAGTATTAATAATCCTACACAATAGACAACATGCCAAAGAGGAAGTGTACTTACAATGATGAATATACACAGGAATGGAGTTTTATTAAAAAAAGAATGCAATGCCATAAAAATTATTGGCTGTTATGTCCCTTTTGATCGAACCGACCTGGTCACCCTAAGATTGCTATGATTTGATTTTTCATTAATTAATCTGTTGATCCTTCTAAATAGTATTTCCATTTCTATGAAACTCCTAAATTTTATAATCATAGGTCAAAGCAGGAAAACAGCAGATATAATTTTAATTTTATTAAGGACCTGATCTATATGTTTTATTATTGAAATTAATGGCAGAGTAAGTTAAGATAAAGTTTGGATAGTATATCCAGCAAACATCCCATAAATATTCTATTTACTTTAACACATGCTTACAAAAGCATTTTTTTAATTCTACATCAGTTGATTTTAGGCAGAATAAAAATAATTGTTACTAACAATGTATTTTAGAACTTAGTAGTGATAGTAGTATGATGTTTATCAAGTTACAATATTACAGGAAAACATTATCATAACCTTTACTTTGATAAAAAAAAAACAGTCATAGTAACAGGTCAAAGGTGAAATATGTTAGCTCTTGTAGATCTGAGTGCATTAACTGACCCTTCTCACTAATAAAGGTCATATGACAGAAAATGTATATGGATATGTACATATGATAACATTGAAATGAATACAATAGTCCTACAATTTAAAATTCACTTATTACTACCTAGCATTCAATTGGTAGAGGCCACTAGAATGGTGTAAAGAAAAATGTTTTAACAGACAGCTGTAGCCTGCCAATAGTTGCAATGAAATGTCTTAAAACACTATAGTTGTTCTTTATATCTACATATAATTCGACAAAATCGTTTTACACATTATAATTTTAATTTTTGATGTTTAATAAAATAAAAACAGTATTATAATATTCAATTATATTTTTAATTACTACGATTCTATTTGATATTTCAAACAATACACAAATTTTTAATTAATAAAATGGCAGGAAGAACTATGAAACTTTTCAGTCTTCATTTTTCTAATGTTTACTTTTCATTCATTATTTTTATTACTTATCAAAGTGAAACTCATCATCGCTTTGATATTTAGAACAATAGCAAATAAAAAACTTAACAATGAACTATTTTTTCTAATAAAAAGTTATATACAGTAGTTAAAAAAAAAGTTTAATTTTTCAAAATTAATTGTGAATGCAAAATTAACTTATAACGAATAAATCATTTTATAATTAACACTTTTACTTTACAACTGGTTATTTTATTGTGAAAAAACAACAACAAATTTTTCTAAATAAATAAAACACAAATTCGAAAGGTCATTCAAAAAATTACTTTACAGGTCTGAAAGTTTAGGAAATTTATTTAAAAAAGCAAAGATCACCTTTTCAGAAAAACACAATTTTAAGCTATAGCTTTGCATAATATTTTAAAATATAACATTCTTTGCAGTATTAATTAAACATTTTATTAATGGCTTCTAATAATGCGTGATGACTGGAGCAAGATTTGTCAAAAATGTTTATTTTTTATTTTTCATCAAATATGCAAAATTATTATTAAATGATTTACATAATTGGTATAGTGGTTTTTAGTTAGCCTATTATAAGACAAAATTATCTCAATAACAGATCATAGGTAAATCATGAAGAAGAAAACATTATTCACTAAGGTTTTCAATTATTAAGTGATTAAATTTTGAATCATTTTCCATCTGTTTATCATCTACCTAAAAATAGTTATATATCAATAACTTAACCAATATTGGAAAGTTAAATAGATTAATGACAGACGGAGTATCTGCAAGAAAATTCCTAAGCCAGACTAAAACTTAGACAATTTTTTAGATTTATGTAGTCCAAATTTAAATTCAGATCATAAGCAGCACTACTTTTCTTCTGCAAGAACATTACAATATTTATATACTTCGGAAAGTATTTTTGAATATAGTTTCTACTTTAATTATGTATTCATTCAAAATGGCCACATTAAAATATATTTGCATTAGATCCTAAGATCTAGGTGCAATGCTCTCAGATCCAGGTCTCCTCAGTGATGAAGGCCACAAGCCAGAAACTAGTCTGGGGATATTGGATGAGTAGGCACTAGATAGGGATTTTATGCACAAGCCTTCTGGCATCCATTCATTGTTCTGGTTAGCACAAAGTGGCACTACTGTATGGAGAGTTTTTGCCTGTTTATTAATATATATATATGTTTGAGACAAAGTTTCTCTGCACTGTCAACTTTAATATTGAAAAAAAAAAAACATATTTTAAATGCTTTTAGTTTATAGCACTCTTTGCCAGCATCTAAACTCTAATATAAAAATTGACTGGCACATGCTATAAATCAGGATAGAGTTACATTTTAATGTAATATTTATCATTGGCAAAAAATAATTTAGATAGTATTCATAAATAAAATTAGAACAGATATTAAATTAAAAATATGAAAAATAAGATAGCAAAAGTTGTGTTAGTGTAAATATTATCTTTAATATTAAAAATAAATAAATAATCAAATGATATTATTGTTCAGGAATTCATAAAAAGTTTGACAACTAGAAGTACCAGATTGATCTGAAAACCTTACAACAGAGTTTGACACTTTACAATTGCATTAACCCACAATCCTCTTTTTTTGAAACGATTGATTAAAAATAAAATCAACAATAATAAATAATTTAGTTTTCAAATAATATTTTATAATGATACTCAATTGTAAAAGAAAATATTTTGTGAACTTTTGAAGAGAGAATTAAGGAAATTTAATTAAATGCCATATGTGGATTGTATTATTTTATGGTTGTAAAACATGGACAATAAGTAATAAAATTAAAAACAGATTGGAAGCCTTTAAGATGTGGTCATGAAAAGGGTGGAAAAATCACTTCAATGAATAAAATGACAAATGAAAAAGTTTTGAAAAGAGTAAATGTAAAAAAAAGATTGATTGAGGAAATTGAAGATAAAAGAGAATCTGTATCGGATATATATTAAGAAAAAGAATAATTTATTGAAAGATGTTTTGATGGAAATAATGAGTGGAAACAAGAAAGAATGAAAATACTGATTTTTGCCAGATGATTGTAAGAGATGGCAAGAAATATATGGAATTGAAGGGCTAAGTCAATGAAGAGAACAGAGTGGAGAAATGGATGCATTTGCAATGCATCTGCTATCTGCACTTGTCCATAGGACAAACTTGTATTCATTGATTAATTCAATGGTAATTTTAAAAATGTAACTGATTAATAAATTACAGTAGACAATATGGTTATTAATATTTAAAATACATATGAATAACAACACTCACTTAATTATTTCATCTTTTTAGAAAGTCAGAAAGCTTTGCACTGATTATTCAATATATAAACCAACAACAAATATACTTTGTCTATTTTGTAGTGGAAAGTACTGGATCATACTTCTCCAGATTAAAAGTTTTTAAATAATGTACTATAAATTCATTTTAATTATCAGTCAGCAAGGTTAATTCAAGAAATGCTCTTCCCCCTCATTGTGAATAGAAAACATGGAATTAAAAGAGTACAAATCTCATAAATAATGCATTTTTTTCCTCATGTGTCATAGCATCAGCCGGGAAGTGAACCCGCTAACCCAGGACAACTGCTTGTAAAGCAGCTATCACTGACCTCTTGACCACCAATGCTTGACTAATGCATTTTAATGCATTATTTTTGTAGATTTAAAGTTAATGGTCTCTCAAAATATTCCATGATAATACTTGACATTACATTATTGTAGATGTAGGTAACAGCAACAGTACATTTTTATTGGCAGTAAATGGATAATACTTTCAAAATGTATAAAATGAAAATAATTAGTGCAAATGAAAGAATCACTGTCATAAAATTTACATGATCACTCTCAAGTTATATGGCAGGTTAAGATTTTCTCCAGGAACTTTAGTCTTGAATCTGTTACTTTACAATTACACTAACTATCTGGGACATTGTTTATAGTAAATGGCAAAGACTAAACAAATCATGTTAGGAATAAAACACTAATCAATGCAGGTACTATTGAAAGCATCACCATTGCAATTCAAAGCATAATTTTCTGAACCTGCAATTGGATTGAGAACTTAAGATTAGATTATTATTTGAGTTAATATGATTTTGAATTAAGGAACAATGAAGTAACAAAATATACAGTAATTAATTTTTTTATTTTTGAAAAAGTAAAAATTGCTTTAATGTTGATATGCTACATGATTACAATTGGTTGTAATATTTTCTATAATTTAATTCCTTGGCTTTATGAATGAGTTTTAAGAACATATAGGAACTAAATCACTGTTCATAAGATACACTTCATTGTTGAAAAAAAAAAGATCAATTTTCAAAAAAATATTTACAGTTTGTGAATTCTTGGATTTAAATGACATTTTATTTCCAGTTACATGTTAAAGTATTTCCATCTATTTAAATTGGTGAATATTTTAGTAGAATTCAAATTTTGTTTATAATTTTTTAAATATATTAAGCTGCCAACAGTATAACACAGGTGTGTATAAAACGCACTGTTTCAAATAATATTATTTTATTTTCTCCATCAGGTATTTCTGGCCTATGATATATAATATGAAAATTAAACTGGAGAGTTTTGTATTTGTGAATATTGAGTTTAAGTTGATGCTCTTTGCAAAATTAGTTATTCTTCTACAGGCTCTCATTAATATTGCTCTTAAAGAAAAAAAAAATAGAAAATTTAGGAGGATTTTCATAGATAATTATATAAAAATTTAATTGACTTATGCCTTTGATAGAATAATTGTTGTTATCATAGTGAATTCAATATTCATAAATCTTAAGAATGTTGATTCAATTCCCATGCTGTCACTAATTATAAAAACAACATTCAAAGGAAAAAGAGAATAACACAACTTAATTCATTGTGTTGCATTCTAACTTTTATGTTATTATTAATAATTGAATGTATTTACAAAATTATAAATAAAATGTGAATTCTACTATCCAGAATAGATTGGCCTCTAACTTTTAAAATTCCTAAACATTATTCTTTTACTATTTTTATGAGTTAATTAAGTAATATATATTTTTAATCTTGAATATGTATATTATACAATAAATAAATTAATATATACATTTAAAAAAAAAATTAAAAGCAAAATATATATAAATAAATTAATTCCTAATTGATATGAGTGATATGCTTTTAAATTCTTTTTTTTTTTTAAATTTTACTTTTATTTGCTAAAGTATTTAGTTAGTGAATTTTTTGAAAAAAAAAACCTGTACTTCTTTTAAATCAACTGACATGAATATTGCAACGCTACAAATTTTAAAAAAATATTGTTGGAAAAATAAAAAGAGAAAATAATTTGGCAGTCATTATTAATAGATATAAATAATATAAAAAAAGAACTATGATATAGTAGTTATGCAATTATCTGCTATGCATATGATTTAGTTTTGAATTTAGGCCAGGTAAAACTTGTAAACATTTTCAAATTCCAATAAGACTTAAAACTTTTTTTTCAATAAGCAGACAATAGCTAATGCAGATAAATATTTAAATGTAGTTAAAAAATAAACAGATAATAAACAAAGATGAAAATCTATTGAAAAAAATCATAAAACAAAAATTATAAAACCTGATAACTAATACGTTCTCCTTCACGTTTATTTATAACGGTCTACTGTAAGAACATTTATTTTGAGACACACAAATAAATACATACATATAACTACTCACAATTTAAAATACTGCTAATGAGATCCAACATTACAAAAGTTCTCATAAGATTAATGACCTTAGATCCACTGATTAATCAAAAGAGTTTGTATTTCATTATGTTCATAAAACATAATCTTGCTGACATCAAATAATATTTTATGACCAGTTTTATGTGAATGAATATTTAAAGCTGAATTAAAATACTTATTTTAAATTTTATTTCTGTAAACTTTAATTCTTTCATAAATACTCTACTTACCATATGATAATAGACAAACCATGATTGTGGAAATTTTGAAAAGTTATTAAATATTTTTATCCAACATATATATATATATAGACTAATTTTATATTTAATAAATATTTATACTTAATATAAGAATTATCATAATCACGTAGGTGTTTTAAAAACATGTCAGGATTTTTATTAAAGAGAAGAGATTAAGAAGTAAATTACTATTTTAGTTTTTATCTTGGAAAAATTGCTAATCTGGTAAGCATAAAAACCATACATTCAATATTGATGATTTACTTTCTATTCAGCTTATTTTCCAGATTTATTGACTTATTGAAAATAAGAGCAATAACAGAAGATATTGATAATGTCAAGTAAATGGAAAAATAAACTCTGAAATACATTTGCTGTCTTTTTTTTCTTCAAAATCAATTTGGACTAAAGAATGCCATGCTAAAAAGCAATATTAACAAAACCAACTGATGATTGCTGGTTTATCATGAAATACGTATATTGGTGATTATTTATCTTTTCAACATATGTGTGTTCAAGTGTATCAGTGTTATGAGATAGTGTGGAGAGTGGTGGGTCATGTGAAAGTCTGTGCTGATACCCTGTCTATTACATATATAGACACAGGTATATATAAGCCTGTGTATTTCATCTATTACTATATATAAGATTAAAACTGAAATTATATTATTAATAAAACAATTCTGTTTAAATATTATCATAATTAATATTACAAACCAATAATCAAACAATATGGTCATTCTAATTCTTAAAAAAATATTAAAAAAATAGAAAGTTAATCTATAATATGTACAACCTGTATATGGTTTTACTATCAATTTTAAAGCCTTAATTTCATATTATTTTTTTAATTAAACAAGTGTCCCTCTCAATATCTTAATAACTATGTTTTTATTTTACAAAAATCAAATTAGTTTAAATTTAGATTATGTAGTTTTAGTTTATATTTCACTTTTCTGTTTTAGCAGTATCTCATACCACTTGTAGTCTAGACTTGGTTGCAAAATTTTTTCAACTTTTTCAAATGTTACTTTTTTAAAATAAGTATAATAAAACATGTTATATCTAATGGAAGCAATAATTAAGTAGAAAATTTATTTCATTAAAATCACTGATTATAAGAAAGCAATCAACCAATTATAAAAAAGCTGTCAACTCAATTTAGTTAAATGAAAGCAATTTTATTTTATTTTCTGACTATATTTTAAAAGTTTTTTATACAGATAATAATTTAATATTTATTGTAAATAATGGTTATAAAAATCAAATTTGAAATGGTAATTATAGAAATCAAATACATATCTTAGGAGGATATGAGATACCATTTTGACTGATTACTACTAAACTGCATTAAAGTTAATAGCTTTTAATGACTTTCATCTAATCAATTTCAACTATAATATATAAAAGTGTCAGCAGTAAAATGTTACATTAAACAACATGTATATCCCCAAATGATATTGGTACTAAACATAATTTTGCTATTATAATATGTATTATAGTACATAAAGATTACTGTCTTTTATAATACATGTTATTAATAAAGATCCTTAATACAAAAATATATTGATTCTAGAGAATAGTTAATCAGCTGGCAATTCTATCATATCAATATACCAGCATATAAATAAATATGAAATAGCTATACATTTTGAATACTATTTACTGTAAATGCTACTGGAGATAGGAATCATGCTGGAAATTAATTATAGCTGTCATTCATTTATTTATATCTTGCTGTAATAAACATTGTTGAGATCATCATCATTTTGAAATATTATCAATCCATTGTAGAATAAAGATCTATATCTTTACATATTAAAAACCTCTCTTTTCCATATCATACCAACAAACTTCCTAATTTCATTTAACTATTTCAAATAGTCTTTTTCTAGATATTTAATAATCTCTTAGGATCCAATATAAATCTTCAATTATTTATCTATTTATCACATCTTATAACAATACACCCAGGCAAGATGTATTTCAATCTCTTACTGTTTAATGATATTAGTAATACATATTTGTTCTCTCATCTAAATATATCACTTTTTATTCTCTTATTACTTCCAATGTAAATCTCTCTGCACATCATTAAATGATATCATGTCTCTGTTGCTCTTCTGTTAAGTCTTCGTTTTAAATTGATAAATAAAAACTAGTAAAACTCATATATTAATTACTTTTTTTTAAACATATAGTCATATTTTTTTAATATTAAATTATTTTTTCCAA
This sequence comes from Epiperipatus broadwayi, assembly GCA_028023455.1. Classification (NCBI taxonomy): domain Eukaryota; kingdom Metazoa; phylum Onychophora; class Udeonychophora; order Euonychophora; family Peripatidae; genus Epiperipatus; species Epiperipatus broadwayi. The sequence goes on from JAQFVV010000609.1 coordinate 147,897, forward strand.
AAACAATTCTTCCAAGTTTAATTCTACAGTTAATTTTATCCATTAGCAATCTAATTAAGATTATCTGTAGTTGTTAACTGATGCTGATTCATAATTACCAATCTTTATTATCTTCAGAGTAAATGCATTGAAAATTATTTTACACTTTTTAATATTTAAGTTTGATTCTACTTTTTTTTATTATGTTTAATCCTATTTTTTTATATAATAAATCTTGAAAAATTTCCTGAAATTTTAAAGCATTATTTATAAATGACCAAGTTATTTGTGAAATCTAGATGACTTAGATAATCTCCAAGTAATGTTTGTTTTTATTTTTTAGCTTCACATTTTATCCACAAAAAACTTCTTGTAAAAATGGTGCAAAAAATTTTGAGACATAAAATCTTTCCGTATACTATTATCACTATTTATCTTCTTAGTATCACCATATAATGTAATTACTGTGGTTACATTTTGATAAATATTTTTTAGAATATAAAAATATTCTAGGTCTATATCTTGATGATTTGAAGCTTTAATAATTGTGAAATTACTTATAACACTGTCTTTTTATAATCTATAATTTCAAAGCATAATGACAACTCATATTCATTGGTCTTTCATTAAACTTCACTCATAACTTGGCTGTAATAGATTATGCTTAAAACAATTCTAAATACATCTTATTTTTTTATTTCATTTGAATACAAAGTCTGCTGCAGAAGAATTATAGTTATCATGGTAAGATGTGATATAAAACAGATTGATAGATTTGTAATTTTAATGTATTCTTTAGCATACTTCTTAAATATAAGCATTACTACTACATTGTTTGAATCACTATTTAATTTTGCCAATAATTTTTCTTGATTGTCAAATAACTTTTATTATATCAACAATAATTCCATCACTTAATGGAGTTTTGCTTTTTTTTTGTAGAATTAATTGCATGTCTCAATTCATTTAAAATATTTAGCAATTTAGAGCATATAGTAATGGAGTAGTTAATTTGTCTTTTTGGTAGTTATTGCTACATAATTCTCAATACATTTCATAATATCACCTTTTTAGCAATAATTTCATTTTTCTTCTTATTACTGAAACAAGTATTTTTCAATACTAGAGTAACATTTTTTACTGTTAAAACTTTTATTCTCTTCTATAGTTCTTTTGTGAATTAGCAGTTATATTTCTTTGCACCATTATTAATTCTTTTTTGTAACATTTTGTGGAACTCCAGAAATTCCAATTCTCTTTAAGAGATCATTTAAAAATATTATCATATTGTTTCATTACATCATATATTTTGTTGTTTTAGTTGAAAATTTACTCCTGAATTGCTGCTTTTTGTAGCAGCTATTTTTGTTACAGTTCTTGATAAAGTACCACTTATTCTCTTATTAATGTTAGTTAAGTTTGAATATTTTTCAAAGTCTCTCATTGCTTTAAATTTAACATTTAGCATGTTAAAAGAAACTGTAGATGAAAATTGATAAGATATGAAGATGGATATGATGGGTGTGTGTCTTCTCACATTTCCCTTATATAAGACAAGTCATGTGATTGTACTTGATTGATGTGTCTGCCAATCAAAATCCATTATCATTTGATCTAATTAACAAAAGGTTAAAAATTTTCTAATATCTATTGGAAAATTCTAAAAATAACTACAATTATCATAATTCTAGAATATTATGGAGTAAATCATCTAGATAGAAAGTCAAACAAATAATTAATAGAAAGATAAAGTTTAAATTCATTTTATAGTTCTTCTAAGATATTTTAACTTAATAAAATGTATACCAATTAAACTAAGATTATTTTAGTTTTACTACTTTAAATGTTAACTCCTTAATACTTCAAATCAGCAACAATTCTATGACTAAAATAGTTGTTAATACTTATGAAGTTTAAACATTCTGAAATTACACTTATAGAACTATGCTTAAGTGATTACCATCTTATAATATTTATGTTGAAATGAATAATCAGTCACATAAACACTTAATTATTATTTAACAATAAAATTTACTTACTGAAAAATTATACTGTTAATTTTTTTTAATAATATATCACAAAACTTGACATTCAAATTTAATATAAAAGTTGGGGGTCACAGTATATATATATTGCAAAAAGAGATTGCTTTGACAATAGTTTGAAATTGTTTATTATTATTGATATTAGAATTGTCTAAGTGTTGACTGGTTTTTAATGATATATATATATCCTCATTGAAAAGAACCATAGCTCAAAACTGGTCTGGGATGGGGACACTCATAGATAAATATTTGAATGCTTTCTCTTATAGCATTTATCATAAAATAAATAAAATAAGCTTGTTTAGAAATATTTGCTCTTTATATATATATATATATATATATATATATATATATATATATATATATATATATATTAAAACTCAAAACTGTCGGATGGGGACACTCATGATAAATATTTAATTTTTTTATAGCATTTATCATAAAATAAATAAAATAAGCTTGTTTAAAATATTTCTCTTATATATATATATATATATATATATATATATATATATATATATATATCCTCATTGAAAAGAACCATAGCTCAAAACTGGTCTGGGATGGGGACACTCATAGATAAATATTTGAATGCTTTCTCTTATAGCATTTATCATAAAATAAATAAAATAAGCTTGTTTAGAAATATTTGCTCTTTATATATATATATATATAAAATACATATTTTGCGGGTTCATCCGTGTTAAAAACTTTTAATACCAATACACTGACGTTTCGACTTGGTCACACAAGCCATCCACAGAGTTATAAAAAGGTAGAAAGACGGTTGTAGAGGCGCTACAATCACTGGTTTGAATAAAACATTAAAAATCCCACCAATAGCAAAAATGTTAAATTTAAGAATGTTTTTTAAAGAAATCTTTCCAAATAGGAGGAAGTTTGCACGTATCATCTCGCTTATTGATACAATCTGGCCTTTTA